>JAAGNO010012301.1:79032-131680 GCA_033439905.1 Ceryle rudis | reverse complement strand
GGCAAAAGCGGCCTAACGAGTGGCCATTTGTGACTGGGTTTCAAGGCGTTTGTTTTCCGGTCTCCCCCTTTTTTTTTTTTTTTTTTTTTTTTTTAGTTAAATGAAAGCTCAGAAAATTTACTGTTCACAGCAGTCTAAGTTGTGGAAGCTCTGCATTAAACATTTACTTGAAAAACTCCTGTTTTTCATTGCTGTGCATCCTCATGAGACAGCTAATTATCAGTTGTTGCCTGATCCTATAATTCTTTGAAGTCTGTATTTCTGTTGGTAAAGTCTCCACATAGCCTTATTTTTTCCTGTTGAACAATTTCAGAATAAGTCTCTAAGAATACCTGTAGGAGGTGAAAACTCATGCAGTCCTGAAATATTCAGCCATAAACTGCCTACACTGATGTTTGTAGCTTGTGATCATGTAACATCCCCATTAACACAGGGAAAGGAATATGCTGGTGGGCTAGATGGTTTCTATACATCCCACATTAGCAAGGCTTGGCTGTCCCTGGGGACATGTTCCACAGCCCTCTATAGTAAACCATACATACATAGTCAGAGGTTTGATGTGACTGAGCTTTAAAGCACACAAATTACACATGGGCACACAAACAAATGCACAGCACATCCACACAAATGCACACAGATGCCTTCACAGTGGTATCTAGCTGACTAATTCATAACTTTTTGGTCTGCGCAGATACTTTAGGAAAAGGGCTATAACATGGTGTTTATCCTGTCCCCCAGTGCTAAATGAATTGCCTTAGTATAGGCAGGTCTTCCTACCAGGAGCTCTTATCTCACTTTACCTAATAACCAAGAATTACAAGGGGAATCTTAGTGGTGACAGTCAGGAGTATGAATTTTTCACATCCTGAATTTGCACATTTGTGATGGCAAACCTCTGTAGTGCAAGCCTGGATCACGAGCAAAAGTTTTATGTTCCTTTGTCCATGCTCTTACATGACTAGCTGGACCCAAACTAATCCAATCAGTTCTGCAGTTTTATAATGTTGACATATGTCTTTGTGTGTTACATGTTCATGCAACAGTTGATACACGTGTATCAATTCTGCCTGAAGGAATGTAGAATCTCTGGCACCAGTATTTATTGTCCTGGAAGCAGACAAATAGACCTGCTCAGTGTTTAGCCAGCTGTGTACTGGTTTGGACCAATCAGTGTAACTATAGTCTGCGTGTGCAGATCTTAAAAATTAGGCATTAAAATCTCAGCCTTGGCTCTTAAGATGCTCAAATCCTCTAGGGTATCAACAGGGTATCATTTGCATCCACAGTGCTAATTGAAATTGTGCATAGGCCTTTAGAGACACCCTTCTGGATGGTTTTTCCCTTGTGTTCCACTTTAACTTTGTTAGGTATCACCAGAGGCTGGCCTGAATGCTAACTCTGTTTCAAAAGCAAGTATTTTCCCTGTGGAAACCCACTTCCTTACTGGAGCTGTTCCTGGGATATTATTCTAGTTAATTTAGTTAGGAGTCTCTTCTAAAGTTCTAGATGGGTTTTCCAGGCTGACTTCTCACTTCTTCTTAGCAGAGATGCCGGGCTGTATTTTTATGTACAGTGTTCTTTAATCCCCTCTGATGTTAGTGCTAAACAGCTTTTTAGTTAATGTAACTCCCTAACATTAATCTTTGAACATTAATTCCTTTAACGTTCTACTGATTTTTTTTTTATTTAGCCTTACCTGCCTGTCTGGCTTATACACATGCTGGGGAAAAAAAAAATCAAAACCAACTAGTTTTCTTTAGCTGGCCTTTGCATTAATGCTAATAAATTTTCTTATCAGTACTTTTCCCCATCTTATCAACTAAGTCTGCAGGAACATGTCAGTTTTATTGGTATGCTTGACAAAGGCCAGGCTGGTTTCCATCTGAAATCCGTTTGTTTTCCCTCCAGCATGCTTGCTTCCCTCCCCAGGCTCCTGCTCTCTGTGGCTTCCTCCAAAGAGGTATTTTCCCTGCTTATTTGAGTATGGATTGTGCATTCCCTTTCAAAACTGGCAGTAGAGTTTGCTATCTTTCCCACTTCACACTGGGGAAGCTGGGTTTTTCTTCCCATTTCCCTGACAAATTCTTCAGGAATGTAAAATACTCCTTACCATTAAAGCAATCTCTTACTAAATGCAGGAAGGAATCTGTGAAGCTGATGTGAGCCTGGGCAGCCAAAACTTACATGAAGACACCTCACTTGGATATAAACCAAAAGTTTTGGATGTCTTTTCCTTTTAATTATTTAAATATAGTCTTGGCATTCCCGTATTCCTCTGAATGGTTATTTTAGACACTTAAGAAGAGTTTGTGAATTCCTTTCTTGGATAAGACACGGTGAGACAGTGGTCTTTGCACAGGCTGCTGCACAGTGTGATCCAAGGGACTCCTCAACACTGCTGACAGACAAGGACTACAATTCTTTTCTTATATACTAGGTTTTCTTCCTTATTTGCTTGTTTGTCTTGTTTGGTTGGTTGGTACTTCATTATTCTATTTCAATGCTGACAGGAAGAAAATAAACAGGGAAGAGCAGAGCTGGTGCAAGTGATGTGTTTGAACTGTCTGCCGGGTAAGATTTATCACCTACTAAGGACAGCTTTTTGGAATGTTCGTCTCTTCACTCCTCTCTTGGAAGTTTTTTTGGACTACTAGCTGTCTGAAGACACTTAACTTTCTCTGTTTGGAAAGTGCTTTCCTCATTATCTTCTCTGTAAGAACAGAAATGATGAAGTCACTTTGCCTCTCCTCTCCCTGCCTGCTATCTATGTCCCTCATGGCAGAATCAAGAACAGTACTGAGCACTTCACTGCAGGACATTTTCCTTCTGCAAAAAAAAGAGAGCAAAGGGCTACTTGGGCATACATCTGTTAAAGAATAAAATATAGCAAATGCACTGAGTGGAATGGCATTTCTACTGTATTCGCCTTACTCTTTCCAGAGACCATGCTTGTAAAGACAGAGCTCTCAGATGTGTAAGATGTCAGAAAAGAAAACTCACTCTGGAAAAGAGAAAAAACTGTTACAAAAGACTGTTGCTCATACAGTAGGCTTTTGATCAGTCTTCAAGGTGAGCTACTGCCTGCACATGAGTAGTGAATGAATGCCTGGCTTGAAATAGAGAAGTTCTGTAGAGAAATGAAAAATTTTGAGTCTACCCTCAGGGAATGTGAGAAAGCAGGGCAATAATTTTAGGTCTCAGCCCATAGCAGTGACCACTGAGGAGCTTAGGAACCACACAGCTTCTGACCAGAGCTCATGACCCCTGTTGTTGTCAGGTCTCTTTCTCTGCAAGATCGACCGAAGAGAAGAAATTCAACTTCAAGGGAGAAATTTCGGCAAGTTCCGCTGAAATCACTCAGCAGTATGCCACTGATGTCATTGAGAACAGTCCTTGGTATGGTATGGTTTGGTTTGGTTTGGTTTTTCTGCCTGCTATGGGCAATGACCTGAAACAGTTTAGGTCTGTATCTAAATTTAAGTCAGTCTTTTGACTCTAGCTAGGATGATGAAGATCAAGGCAAGAAAAGTGGGTTTTTTTAAAAAATGTTATCTTACAGGCCAAGCTTTTGTATCATTTTCCCAATTTCACACATTCATTAACAGGGGAAATGTACTGCATACAGAAAACAAACCAAGCCCTCCAAGTGTGAATATATAGCTATTTCATTCAGAAATGCTCCTTTTATGGCAGAGAGTCTATAAAAAACACACCAAGAGAATACTGTGCTTTGTGGTCATTTGTTAGTAAAGCTGACAGGAAATCAAAACTGAAAGGATTTTTCTGTAACTGCCAACTTGCTGTAATGGAAGCCAGGGGAAATATATTTATCTGTTTACTTGACTAAGAAGAAAGAAACCAAAACATATTTTCCTCCAATACTAGATGGAGATTAGACTGTTACTAGTCACTTGTGTGCTAGACTTCCCTCCAGGCCTTTCCTAATGTTTTGTTTTACATTCAAAACAAATAAAATATCATTTTTTAGAAAAGGAAAATATTTCATAGAGTAGAGAAGCTAAAAAGGTCTTTAAGTCCAGTACTTTACCTTATTGAAAAATATAATTTCATAGATGATGTTTGCGCAAGAGATATTGCATGCTTGTAAACTAGCACAAAACTGCAGCTGGAAGGATGGACAGCCCATTTAGAGGTATGACTCACTAGGCTTGGTTTTCCCTCCATAATTAATTTTTGTTCCATTGAAATGATAATATGAACTGGGACGAATATGTTTACAGGAGATTCTGTCACCTTACTTAGGATTTATTGTAATGGATGCTAGGTCAGTTGAATCATATAGGGCAGGGGCTACTACCGATGTGATACTAAACATGATCTCTATAGTTAGGATCTGTCAAACAGTTACATGATGATGTGAAGAATAAAAATAATCTGAAATATTCCAAGATCAGGCTCAGCAGTGGATTTTGTCCTTGTTGCATTCCTCTGATGGTACAGAGCTGCCATAAGCTTCTCCCATTGCTGTATTTACAGCAGTTTTACACTACCATGTAGCAGTGAAAACCAGCTGGCAGATCTGGTCAATGATATTTAATTTGATTAATTCTTCTGTCTGGGTAGATGTAGTGCAATCTGTCAAACCACAAAAATAAAAAAATAAATAAGATTGATTTTCTAGAGGCTGCTAGCTGTGTAAAGCTTTGGTATCAGGAAGAAGGCAAGAATCACAAGTGGATGGATATTTGTCCTAACAGGATATCTTTGATGTGAGTCTTAACATAACTGTTTTGGGGAAAGTTACATGAGAGAAAGTAGTCAGTTTATAGTGTGCAAGATAGCTAAACCAGACAACTAACAAATTAGGTTTTGTCCAATTCAAAAATTCCACATCAGGAACCGTCACACTTGTAGCAAGAGACGAATCTTCACATGTTATCATCATGCTGTGGTTTTTTTATGCTTTTCAAATCCTGTCATAATATTCAAAATGCTGAGAAAGAATCTCATGCATAGACTTTGTGACATTTTTTCCAGTGTATTGAATGCACCTATAGAAATTAACTGAGAATAGATAGACTGCTACCTCTGACATGTTTAGCACCATGATATGAACTTGAATAGATTATGCTGTAACATACCACTTAGGTCCTCATTTGGGACCATAATTAAACATATGTTAAACTTCAAGCATAAACTTAAGTACCAGTGACAAGTGCCTTCCTTTGAAGATAGAAGTAATCCAGTGAATTTATAAAGATTTGTGATTTTGGATGAATGTGGGTAAGGATTCTAGTTGGGAATAGGAGTTGTTTATACAGTACCTAAGCCAGAAACACCATAAACATAAAAAAGACTGCCAAAACTGACATTAATATGTTAATGGCTCCCTTTCATTCCTCTTCTCTTTTTAAAATAACATCTTAAAATGACATTCAGAGGCTCGTAACTACAGTTTGTGTAAGTCCTGTGAAAATAGATGTGGTGTCAAGGTTTAGTTTCACACAGGATTACAGTATGTAAGGGTTTGGAAGGGACCTCTGAAGATCATCAAATCCAACCCCCCTGACAGAGCAGGACAAAACTAGAGCAGATCACGCACAAATGCATCCAGACACCTTGTTGTATCTCTGTGTAGTTAAGAGGTAAAGCAGAGAGCATTTTAATATGGCTGCATCTTAATGGCATTCAGTCCAACTACTTCAGAGTCTGTGGGGAGCACCTATAACTGACCTATGCTCTGGAGCTAAATTTAAAGTGTGTATCTCTGCAGCATCTATATTACTTGTCTAGACACGTCTCTTAGGATTCAGAATTACAAATGACAGATTGTATACCAGGCCTGACATTTATTTGATAGAATATAGAGATATATTTATTACATGATGATAACTGTATCTGATACGTGCTTCATCTAAGATCAGAATGAAGCCCAAAACATTCACATGTGGCAGGGTCAAAACCCCTTTGTGATTAAATTATAGAACAAAAGAATATGTGCAAAAGCCCCAGATCTTGGCTTTCCAAAATTTTCTTTAAATTAAACTTTGTTCCATCCTCAGAAGTAATTCTGAACATTAAAAAAGACTTGAAAAGTGCACTACAAATACCTTAGTCACATGAATTATTAAATCAAAAAACTGAATTATATTCAAGAAATTACGCTAAGTCATTTAATGAACTTCAACTCCACAGCTCCTCAAACACAGCAATTGCTTTGACATTAGCATGGAAGATTTGTGGATTAAAAACAAATGTTCATGACAAGTGAGGATTCACGTGGAAGGACTTAAGGACATGCTCTTCCCTAGAGGAAGAATAAGTTCTTAAATAATCCTTTGCAATCATCGTATGTATCAATTATTTATTACCAATAAACTTTTTTTTTTTTTTTTTTAATGGTAATACAGATCATGAAACTATGATTTACTAGATTTATATTAATTTCTTTTCTCTGCCTCTGGCTTTCCAAGAGTCACTTAATCTTCCAATGTTGAGACCCTGAGTGCATGCAGGGGCCCTAATGTCCCTGCCCATCTGTGAGGCTCCCCATTCCCTACACACTGCCCAGGACCCCACTGAAGCCCCTGAGGCCATCACTCCATGCTCCAGTGAGGCTGCAGGTCACCATCTCCACCTGTCCGGTCCCACCCCAGTGCCAGCTTGTCCTCAGTCTCAGGGAGGTGTCTGATGCCCAGGGCTGGGCCTGCCCTGTCCTGGATGTGAGGGACACTCCTTGGCTACCAGGCCCTGCCCTTCTGCCCCAGGAAGCCCCTGACACCCCTGACCCAGGGAACCACTGGCCCTCCCAGTACTGTGATAATGTTGATTCTTTATTTCTAAATAACTGCAATACTCTCTTTTTTCCACTTAGTGGAAGAATTACAAAATCAAGAAGAAAGTTTATGATACTCATTTTTTACATTTTACTGTAGTGAACTGAATATTACAGTTGCTGATATAAATGGATGAAAAAAACCAAACCAAACCAAAACAAAAAATCTACATTTCCTCAACCTCAGTGATTACCATGCATGAAGATAATGATTTAAAGCATCTTTAAAAGAAAAGAAAATGTATTATCATGACTGCTTTTTTTTTTTTGTCTTTAAAAGTGATTACAACTCCACCTATTCAATATTAATATTAAAAGTTATGATAGTTCAGGATCCTACAGAATTTTCATATCAGGTTATTTTTACACAATGATTTTCAGAATAATTTCTATATTGTTGAATTAACTAAACACAATAGTTGCTTTATGCACCCAAAGATGAAATGCACACATATTGCACAGCAGCTATGTACAAAAGTTTGGTACATGAAGTAATATATCCAAACTGAATTGAAAGCATTAGGGAAATTCTAAAGAGGTAGAATGCAACTAACATTGAAAGTTGGCAAAGATGTTACAGTTTTAGTCAATCTGTTCCTCTCTAATATCATAGTGACAGTTTCATATAAATGACATTTTGTGAGTAATAAAATGACAAATACATCATTAAAATTAGAGACAGATTGCTGAATGGATTAGACTGTAAGTATCTTTGTTTTTTCTTTCTTCTTTCACATGCATATTTCATCTCACTGAAAATTATATGCCAATGTTGTTCATACTGCCAGATCTCAAAATGAGTTTTAAAATTCATTCAGTTCTACCATGGAACAGCTCTTTGAGGAGAGGAATTTCAGCACTGAGATTTTTAGTATCCTTGAACAAACCACTCCAAACTATGTTCTGTAAACTCTTATATATATTAAGTGCGAGGCATATGTAGGGCCTTGCGCATGTATATAATAATTGCAGAACAATTATACAGTTGCAGAAAATCTCTTTTCAGATGATCTTTCAAAATTAAAATCTTTGAGGCTCAGGTTAGAGCATCAAAAGCTATTATAAAGCTTGGTCTCAGGGTTTGTAAATAACTAACACAATTGGATGTTTAGAAAAGGATTGTGTCAAACTGCATTTACACAGACAAATGGTGTGCAAGATACAAGGGAGAAAACCAAATAAAGCAGACTCTTGTCATAAAAGAGGCTAAGAGGCTGACAAACCATGTTTTAAAAAAATCACATAGCTATCTAGAAGGACTTGTAAAGAAGTTATACATAGAGAGGTACAGAGAAAGTTTTATAACATGCTGTCAGCATTTTACTGTATAAAAATACAACTTTCTTTTGCATTTTGGGCACATTAAGATTATTTAGTGTAAGAAATAATATCAATAATAGAAAAAATTAGGAGCTGTTTCCTTATTATTGTATTTAAATCCCCCAGGAGTCTACCAATTTTAGGGTACATTTTCATACGATTGAATTGCAGATCTAAGTGACTTGTCAAGTATAGCTATAGTATGCCTATAGCCTGTGAAACTGCAATAAACAAGACGCTGTTCTGTTAACAGAGGAAATAAGGGAGTCTGGATGTGTATCTTAAATATCTTCCTAGGTAGTAACACCAAATCTACATCACCAAACAACAGAAGCACTAATATAGGTGGTCCAGTGCTCTGGGTGTGCTGAAATATAATTGTTTTGTAAATTTCTACCTTTCTTTTAAAACAGATTTGTTCAGACAATTCCAAAGTTGTTAGAGAACAATGGACAGGTGGATATTTGAACAGTGGAGGTTTAACAATGAGCCAGCAGTGCACCACCACAGCAAACCAGGACAACAGCCTCCTGTGCTGCAGGGCCACAAACATGTTTAAGGTCTTGGATCATCTGACTTATGAGAAGAAGCTGATAGAGTTGGGACTGTTCAGCCTGGGGCAGATAAGTAACAAGGTGTATCTGATAAGATGTAAGTATATATATATCTTATAAATTAATATAAATACCTCATGGGAGGGTGTAAAGAAGATGGAAGTAGACTCTTTTCAGCGTTATCCAGTGACAGGATAAGAGGCAATAAGCACAAACTGAAATACAAGAAATTATATTTGAAGATAAGAAAAAAAAATTGTGAGTGTGCTTGAACACTGGAACAGGTTGGCCAGAGATATTGTGGAGTCTCTATCTTTGGAGACATTCAAAAGTCACCTCAGCAGGCTCGTGGGCAACGAGCTGTAGGTGATTCTGCTTTGAGAGGGGGAGTTGGACAAGACAACCTTCAAATGTCCCTTCCATCCTCAACCATTCTGTGATTCTGTGATCCTCTTTCCTTAGGAAACCCATCTAAACATATATACATAAAATCTTCAAAATATCTGTGCATCTGGTTCTTGTTCATTCATTCTCATGGAACAAGTAATTTTGCTGAATTGAAGTTATTCACATATCTTGTAAAATCCATCATTTGTAGAATATACAGAGACAACATATGAATGGAAAAAAAACTTGTCAGAAAACTCTAAATTTGTTAAAAGTGACATATATTCACCTGTTAGTGATTTGTTAACCAAAGCCCTCTTTTATGATAACACTAAAGTATCTTTTACTTGGGAAACTAATGGGCATTTTATCAGGCAATCTTCTTTACAATGTTCCAAGGAAGGACTCCTTTTAGAATTACTGAGCACAAGAGAAATGAATCAAAATTATTTGGGCTTTTTTTTACTCAGTCTCTGGCAAAACCTTACTTTAGGCTGTGGAATTTATATATTCTGATGGTAATGACAGCCTGTAGGAGTAAACTTACCTCATTTTGAAACTGTTTTTATCTTTGATGAATTTGCAATCTATTAAAATCAAAGTGAAGATTCTATCAAATTGACCATAAGGAACTATGTACATCTTATATAAACCTGGGCTACTTAGTTGCTAGGTTGATTCCACTTAGATAATTGTCAGATTTGGCCAAGGCACAATGTTTGTAGTCATCTTCAGGATTGCATACGTCTTGGATCTAGCTGTATGAAACTGTCATTATGCTAATGCACAAGTGAGAGAAGCTGCACTGAAAGAAGTCATAGAGCCTGACAGGGAAGGTACTGAATGACTCTGGTGAAGGGCTAAGTGCCTTTGGCTTCAGCTAAAGCAAAGAAATATGCTAGATGAGGTCTTCAGTCTGTAAAACAATCTTCTGATTAAGCATGTGCTATTTTCTCTTCTTCTGAAATGAGTGTGTGCACATTAACATCTGTAAATGTCAGACCAGTGATCTGCTGTATTGAGCAGTCTCAGTTTAAATCTGTCTAATGCATGCCTTGTCTTAGTAAAGATACAGATGCTTTCTGTGGTCCTATAAAAATGCGCATTTTAATGATAAATGGGAGAGTTTATAGTTCCAATTACTCTTGTCCCCTTTGAAGCAGGAAAACTGGCAACCCCTTATCTAGACTTTAGCAGGTTGAGATAAACCTTGATAGCAAAAAGTATCTGGATTGTCAGAGCTTTTAGCTACAGCAAACTACTTAAAGTAAAAGCAGCTGTTTGTCAAAAAAAGAACAATACCCATTCATTTGTAAGATGTGCTGTAGTGACTGGGATACTGGCTAATGACTTTTGTCTTCAGATGAGACTATTCTAAAAAATCTAAGTTACACACACGGATTCTCACATGTGCACACAGTGATATAAAACGTAGTGTTTGAAAAATTATGACATGGTAGTCATTTGGAAGAAATGATCCATGGAGATCACTGTGTTCAGGAAACTATATTTTAGTTCCAACAATATAGCAGTGAGATTGCACTCAATGTTATGAAAATGTTATTATTGTTTCTACAGATCTATTATTCTCATGTGATGTCTAGAACAGTAAAATTATCCTTATTGAGAAGTACTATTCTGTTTTTTTTTTTTGTTTTTTTTTTTGGTCTTAAATATATTGAAACTACATGGACAGTGCAGACTTGTATCATGTCTTCTGAATCACTATGAATGTATTTCATCGTATTACATAAGACAATGATTCTGACTCCCTCTGTCTTTTGTACCGTGTTTCTGCCAAGTTTCTATAAAGTTTTCTGGTGTAAATTTAAATCTGTGATTTTGTTAATATGAAAAACAGGGAAAGATGCTCATTCAATTTGTAGTATACCTTCAATGTGCTCACTTTGTTTATAAAACACTGTTCAGCAGTTTAAAAATTCTATATGGACCTACCTGTTTGCTCAAGAATGAAGCCTCCTTTATTTATGAAATATCTCCTCCAGTTCTCTGAAAATATCTATATCATGCACACTGTGTCTTTAGTTTCCTAGACTAATCTCCTGAAAATACAAATAACCAACTCTACAAGACCAAAACTTTAGTTTACAAAAAAAAAAAAAAAAAAAAAAAAAAGCAACATCCATCTGATTTCCAAGGGATAAAAATTCACACCTTGTTAAAATCCTCCCTTATGACTGCAAGAGGCTCAGTTCTGCTTGATTTTCCTGTGGTTTCTATGCAAAACAAACTTCTGTACTCAAATCTCCATCAACGTTTCCTTTTCCCTTGCAAATTAGTTTGGACACTTATGAAACTCACCCCTTGTTTAGGCTGTACTTCCTACAGCCTACCCTGATAACCTGACTTTGCAATGATAAGAGACAGCACTCTTTTCTATCATTTCTGTATTAGTTCACTATTGGCTGCAAGACAGGAGTGAGAATCTATGGGGAATGATTAGGCTGGCAAAAGAGAGAGTTTGGGTTATTATTAGATAATCTCCCTGCAATTTATCCACACACATCTGCCAAAGGGTCACCATAACTACACAGTAGTGAAGAAGCATAATTTTTCTTCTGATTCATTTCTGACAGCATCAATGCCCAGATGAAGTTTGAAGCTCTGCATTAAATGCTGAAACTGCATCCTAAAGATAGAATTTCTTCTATCAGAAAGAGAGGAATTTGAAGCTTATGGAAAGATGAGGCTTAGCCTTACCCTTTTCATTATATTTTAGAATAAAATCAGACTTGCCTAGTCAGTTTCCAGACAGATTTTCCTATTTTCATATGCATATTCATATTCTTGACATGGCTTATGTTGGGACTTGGCAAGTTGATCCACAGTTGTGAACTTTCCTTCCAGACAAGGACCTTGAGCCTCTCGTATGAACCATAGACTTGAGTTCCTTCTTTCAGGATTTCCTGTTTAATACTATTATATGGTCGTGTCTAGTCTATTCAGTTTAGGCACTGGTTCATTTCCAGTTTCAAGTGCCTGGCCACATAAAGGAGAAGAAAGAATATTTGAGCTTCTCTAATGTACTTTTCTGCATCCCTTGAACAGTTTTGAAAAGAAATAAACACCTCTGAGACCTGCAGATGGAGTTCCAGGCTACTGGAATTGAATGTCTGCTCTGTGGCCTTTATATGCAATTTAGGTACCACAAGAAACTAATCCAGTTTAAGATACATGTCTATCCTTTACCATTGAGAATACAGTGAAATAACAGGAAGTGTTTGTCCCTCTATTCACTTGGGACTCACCCGACCAATTTTCTCTGTGCAGAAGTAGAAATCTGCATATCTGAAAAATTAAGTCTTTAATCTGACAAAAAAAAAAGTTTTATGAGGAGCGGCTGAGGCAACTGGGTCTACTTAGTCTCAAGAAAAGGAGGCTGAGGGGAGACCTTATTGCTTTCCACATCTGAAAGGAGGTTATAGAAAGGTGGTTGTTAGTCTCTTCTCCCAAGTAACAAGTGACAGGACAAGAGCAAATGACCTCAGGTTGCTCCAGGGGAAGTTTAGGTTGTACAAGAACTTTTTCACTGAAAGGATTGTCAAGCATTGGAACAGACTGGTGGGGAAGTGGTTGAATTGCCATCCCTGGCCATGTTTAAAAGTCATGCAGTTATGCTGCTTAGGGACGTGGTAGAGTGGTGGACATGTAGAGTGGGGTTAATGGTTGAACTCAATGATCTTGAAGGTCTTTTCCAGACTAGATGATTCTTTGATTCTAGGAACTTTATATCTGTAACTTTATATCTGTAGGACTCTAAGGTCTATACAGGATATAATCTAATAGTCCAATAGAGTGTTTTCCTCCTGAGGGCATGGTCTGCTGACCTGAATCACTATGCAGACACTGACCTGGACCAGTCAATGAGCATATGAAAATTACCTAATCTACATGCAGGTATCTGTCCACTATAAAAGTTGGCTTCAATTATGATAACATAAAACTTTCAGGGTTTCTCCAGAACATTTAGACAAATTTATAGTGTGGTTGCCCATCAACTGAATAGTAGCAGAGCTTTAGCTAGTATTTAAAAGACTGCCATCTCATCACAAGTACTTGTGATCAACATAAGGGGAGCTTTAAGGCTGTGAAGGGAAGCAGTTCACAAATGCAAGATTAAGTTATACTGGAAAACCTAGCTGCTGTTTTAGATTTGGCTCTAGATATCTAAGTCCCAACTGGTATGGGATTTATGACATTAGGATTTCATCTGCTTTTGTTTGTCCTGTATTTCAACCACTAAATAGCTTTATGGTGTTTATATGGGAGAGGGAACAGAACTGCTTCTTCTGTCCTTCCTTATCACAAACTTGATATTGGTTGGTACAACAATTCTTGTTAGATAGTTGTGAACGATGAAAACACGTGCATTGAATCATACTACTGAACAAAATTGAGCATTCTGGATTTTATACTTTCCATAACTCATCCAAATTATTTATTTGGTTCTCTATTTGCCAGTGATGGAAGACATCTTTATATATAAATATTGCCAAGAGAGTGAAACCAAATTTAAAAAATATCGGTAAAAATTATAAGTGGAAGAAAAAGAAACGACAGACAAACATGTTACTTTTAACATAAATATGGATGAAGATACTGTATTATAAAATTTTATTTTCAATGTTGGTATTACTTGTAATGCCAGATATTTTGATCCTGCCAGAGACAATCAAATTTGATGAGAAATTAACTTGGTTTGGAGCCAGGATATAGGTGTAAACATCAGACCTCATTAGATTTTCCTGAACTGTATTGAAGTTGAGGTTTATTTCATGCCATGTATAATTAGACAGTTACTGTAATTATTCCAATTTAGTTCACATCAAGACATTTGCATTGCATTCTTTTAAGACAAGAACTGAAATCTCCTATGCCTGAAGGCAGATCAAAACAAAATTTGTCATGTCCTATCCATCCAGAGGACAATCAACATTTATCTCTGATAACAGTCAACTGCTGATGCCTCAAAAGACAACTGAATTTAGTGGAACAGAGAATGCTTGTAGATGACATCTGCATATGAGAAAGAAAGAATCTGCCTTTTCTAAAAGGTCATTTAAAACAATAATAATTCATTCATTTCTAAAATACTTTTTAGACTGAGTCCATCTTGAAGTGTCTTTCAGATATGTTCTTATGAAAAGTAATTCTACAGAACTGACTGTATTGAACGATTTAGACATAAATTATTTCATTAAATATGAAAGTTTTTTTCTACCTGCCATCCTTGCATGCACAGCCTGCTTTCTAGACAGTTGTTTGACAGTTTTAAGTTGACTGGGTATTTAATTTAATTTTACACAACAGGGTGCAGCAGCTACAGACAGCATCAGAAATCTGATGCCAGTGAATCAAAAAGAGTAATAAAAATATTATTTTCCTAACAAAATCAAATACACTGAGGGAAGGCATATATGTTGAGAAAGGACATGTCTTTCTTTTCATTTATGGTGCTTTCTAGTGAAGATTCTAGTGTTTGCTGTTCTCTTCAGGGAATTCAAGATAAAATCTAATTCTTCACAGATTTTTACTATTTTGACTAACTCTGTCTGCACGAACCTTGAAGGTAATTTGTACCTGTCCTGGTTTCACTGGGACAGAATCACAGGCCTGCCATGGTCTGAAGGCTGTTAGCAGTTTTGAGTCAGTCAGGGCAGCTAACCTGGATGGCTACAGGCATATCCCTTACAATAAATGTCATGCACAGTATAAAGGGGGAAGATTGCTCAAGAAAGAAAGGTCTCTTTCTTGGGCTTCTTCTCATTCTGCTCCTGAGGGCTGCCTTCCTGTTTATTGTGGCCACCATATATTTGCTGAGATGAGTATAGCTGTTTACTTTACACTGGCATTTATATTCATTTTACTGTTTCATTAATTATGTTTTCATTTCAGCCTGTAAGTCTCCTCTCCTTTTCCTGATCCTGCTCCTGTCTAGGAAAAGGTTATCAGGTTATAGAACAACTGTTATAGTTTAGCCCTATATAGAGGCTAAAGGTAGACGGTGCTTAAGTCTCATAAGACCCTTTTCTCCTTTAGTCATTCAAAACACTTAACCCAAAAGTTACTGGAGAAACTTCTTATATTTTGGTTTTACTAGATGTTTTATTTCCCATTGCCTTTGTCTGAGATGTCTTGAAGGATTTATTTGGGGTTTTTTTCGAACAACCCATGTTATTTTGATATTTGAAATCACATCCACATCAGACAGGGTGCTTTTGAAAAAAAAATTACCACAGTTCTGCACTAATTGGATTGTAGTTTTATTTTCAGAGTCCATACACTTTAGTCTTTCTGGAAATCCAGGACCTATTAAAGGGGAAGTACAGCCTCCATAGCATAACTAGATGCAAGAGAATATGTTTTTCCTGGAAAAGCTAAAATGGGATACAAACGATCATTCAAATCTCAATATGTAAGAGCATACTGTATATTCTTCCTGAAGCCCATACCATCTGTTCACTGCATTTTACTTCATCTAATAACAAAACTGATTGTACAATAAATACATTATATGTCTTGCTGATACATTTGTTTCTTTTTGGGGAGATCTTCAGTGATGTGCTGGTCTTCACATAATGAGTATGTCAAGATTACCCATAAAATAATCATTTCAGACTATGAGGAACACAGAATTTTTGAGATTGTAGGGATTAAAGAACCACATATGCAGTTAGTAATACCTCAGCAGATTTACATCATTATTCTGTGTAGTCATTCACTGTGATAATAATTGATCATTAGAGAAACTGCTCAGTGCTCTTGGAATTTTAAATATTGCATAAATGGAAGTATTCCTTCTGAGATTAATCTACAAAATGAGGTGCTGATTTCACTTTTTAGCTCTTAAAAGTCTCAAGCAAAGAGCTTTTAACCTCACAAGTAAAGTCAGGATCTGCATCATGATCTGTTAATATAACTGTTCTCTGGATGTATCCTATGGAAATACCTGAATAAAATATTCACTTTGCTTTGGAGATATGTTTTCTCAAGGAATATACTTTTCAAATTATAACAGTACTAGCATGACCAAAGGGGCAAAAGATTGGATCCCAAAGCTGTTTCTGCATTGCTCTGATTCTGAGAAAAAAGCTCCACTGAAACTGAGACACCATGAAGTGTCTTTAGTTATTCAGGAAAAGACTGTCTAGAACAGAAGAAAGAGTGGATGCAACTTGAGCTAAACCTTGTTTCATGTTTTTTATTGTCATATTAAAATATGTAAAAGCAGAGCTACATCAAAAATGAATATGCTACTTGCTCTGTGGGGTCATGTATGCTCTGCAGAATATTATTCCCCCTGTTGTTCTGACTCTGGTCTACCAACACAACATACAAAAAACTTCTTCCTGCCTTATGTCTGGGCCCTGTCATTTCTTTAACATTCTCTTCCTGCAGTTTGGTAATGAAGCACAACCTACCTTCAGAGCACCTCTTGTTCATGGAAACTTTATGAGCAATACATCTCACAGCCTCCACCACTAGTTACATTACCCAAGCAACATCTTAAAGAAAGAATGAAATGGAAATAAGAATTTGGAGTAATAGTTAAAGAAATAAAAGAGCGGGGCACAATTAGTCATTAATTTCATAAGCATGACATTTATAGGAGTGTGGAATAGCAGACTAAAAGGAATCATGGAAACTCCACCTTCAAGGAAGAATAGATCACTTCAAATGATATTGTACTGATATTGTATTGGGAATGAAAGGAACATATGAACAAATAGATCTCCTTCTGATAACTCATAATGGTTTTAATCAATAATAAAACTTGAAGAAAATGATGTCAGTAGTCTTTGATTACAGTCCTAATGTTTATTATATTGATCAATAACCCAAAAACATTGTGGTTTTTGTGACATGTTTGCCTAGCCCTTTGCTTTTGACTAAGAATGGTTAGACATTTGTTCAGAAATTAGAAAAAAATTAGAAAGAATAATTCAGAATGGGACTGATAAAATCACAGTAGTAGTTTACCTCTTATACAAACAAATTCTTACTGCTTTGTCTCAGTGTTTCTCCCTGAGTATCAGAGCGTATGAACTTTTTTTCCATTCAGATCCACAGTGACCTTAGGAGAAACATGAATGATCCACTGAGCCATTTGTCATTAACTCTGAATAGCAAAGATACAGGGGCTGATATGAATGAAAAACCCTGATTCCAAGGTATTTTTTTAAAATACTTTCTTTATCGTGGAATCTCTTATAATGTGTCCTCAAAATAAAGGACAAAGAAAACTTGGCATATTTTTATCCTCCCTTTTACTTCTTTTGGACACCGTAGTTCTTCTCACAGGGCTGCCAAAAAGTGAGATAACATTGCATTCAATGGTAAGTGGGGCATAGAGAATGCCTGACCCAAAATATATGTATCCAGAATTCTGTCTTTTTCTTTTTCAGAGTACTAATGTAAAATTGTCAATTCCATTACAATAGCTTGGTTTTTATCATGCAAATTCTGATTAGTCTTACATTATATCTTAGATGTATTTTCATACTTGTTTCCACAGTCTTCAGGACAAAATACCCTCACCCACTTCTTGGCTTAGTTCTTAATTTCATTTTGTGAAAATTAGACCAGTTTGAGTAAAAATTGGGAAAAGAGAAAATCTAATCTGTGTTCTCTTTCTTTCTTCCCTCCATGCAGAGAGTTTACCACTTAGCACATTTACTACTTCTTAGTCCTATTGTAATGCAAAGGAAGTGAGTAAAAGCTATGTCATGTGACAGTGGAATAAAAGACTGAATGCTCCATCACCTGAGTGATCAAAGAGAAAAATGTTTATGTAGAGGAAGGGCAGCACTCCATCCTCCTTTAGTTCTGTGAGGATTTGCATGTACTTTCTGATCAATAGATGTCAGAGGTTGGAAAACTGCTTAGCAAGTCCAAAATTCACAATATCTTACTCAAAATAAGCATGTTCTTTATAGCAGAATTCTAAGCATTTCATGCGGAAAATTCAGAAACTATAAAGTTTTCAGGAGTTTATGTGAGGATTTTGGAAAGTGACTAGTTTAGAGTAGACCTCTACATTTAAACTGGTTAAAGCTAAGTAAGATGAACTCAAAACACTAACTATTTTAAGTGGCAGATGAATTTACATGCTAGTCTGTTTTGTGAGTCAGGCCAAAGTGTTATGACTAAGGAAGTTATTTGAGACTTTCTAGGGGCAGATCACTGGAGACTTACTGAAATGGCTGAGTCCTCACATTCTCATCTAGCTGATGTCAAAGGCACTTCGGAGAAAGGTCAAAAAATTGACTGACTCTTTAAAGCTTATCAGTTCCACGCCACTTTCATATTATCATAGTAGTACAAGAGGATGATTCCTCATTAGTTAAATGGGCTGTCTTGGATTAAAGGTTAGTTGTGGAAGGGAGGTCCATCATCAGCTAATTTGTTTGTCTGCCTGGCAGGCTATTATTTTGCTGTGGAAAAACCTTAAGCCCACAATATAATGGCATTACTGTCTGGTATTCGTAATTCTAGCCACACAGTCCCCTTTCTTCAAAATTCATCTGCTCATTATTTGTTGAAGCCAACTTCTATTTTTTCTGCAAGACGCAACAATAAGTAAACAACATATGTTGTTGATTCAAAGAATTAACAAAAAAGTGAGGCTTTTTCATGCTGAAAAGCCCTGTTTGTAGAGTGTGTGAAATATATTTTCTGCTTTTATGAATTTCTCCTGATTCTAAGCATTCAGCATTCAGGAGCTGAAAAGGACTTAAATGTTAATTACACATGTGTTTTGAGTCACAAATTTATCCTTCTAAATATATCTCACTCCCAGAAATTCCTGTTTTCCTTAATTTATCAGTACAAACAGTTCAAGTACAAACATTTGTCTTGATCCTTAGGAAACTATTGTATATGACTAAGTAAGTCAAAGTTGCTATTTTCTGCACTGGAGTATGATTTAATCCCTGGATTAGTGACATTATGTTTAGTATACATGACTTAGATGGCTTCTAATAGCAGACAGAAGCTTGAGCCTGATTTTACTGACATTGGTTTTAGTGGTGCAGAATTGTTACTCAAATATAATTACCTGCAAGGATTCCAGGCATATCATAAATGTGAGTGGAAACATTTCTGAGTTATGACCAAACCCCTTGAACATCCAACAATCAAAAGCAATAAATAATTTATCTAAAAGACATTGGTGGAAAAAAAATATTTTTTTCTGATGGCCCATTTCAGTAAGGAAAAAAAAAGTTGTAACTTTATTTACTGCCTAGTCCTTTCCCACCCACCCAGTTTGCAGGAAAGCCTTCGACTCATGTTTCTACTAATATTCTCCAACTCTTACTTTGTCTACATTGTTCTTTGGCTTTGAATAATATCTATATCAATGTAGTGTTTGTGTATGTATTCCTTTTAATCTCAGCTCATAGGAGTATTTACGTACAGAATTATGATTAAATATTAACAAACACCATTTGTATGTTAAACAGTCACCCAGACAGGAGATGGAGCTATGTGAGACTTAGTTGGCCAATCAAAAAGGGTGAATAGTGTATAACAAGTCACATGAATATACAGTGTGAGAAGCTGTTAAACAATCGGAGTCTGAAAAATCACATAATCAAAAGTATAAAAGGACCAAAAATTGAAGAATCATAAAAAAATTTAGTAAATTTGACCTATACCCTAGCTTCTCACAAGCACTTTCCCTATCTCAGTTATCTGAATATCAAACTTCCTTTCTCAGTATTCACTGTTATGCTTATTACCACTAAAATATTCTCATGGATTTACAGAGTATATTGTTATCTTTTGCTAGCACTAGAAATCCTGCTATGGCAAAACATATCCTTCCAGATTCAGTTTAGAGCATTCCCTGTGTAAGACATACTGCATAAATTCAAACCTTTGTAATACAACATACATTTGATGATATTTAGTTCTCTCTGCTTATGTGAATAAGTTATCAAGAGAAGGAGGTGTTGTCTGCTTAGTATTTATTCTTCAAAGTACTGAAGAATACACATATCTATACTCAGTACCCCCAAACTATAACAATGGATTGTGAAAATCATTAGAATAGAAAAAAATATACTGTCCCTTTGTTTAGCCCCTATACTCTTTATTAGGCACTAATAGACACTCTATGTAAGAACTGTACAATAAAAGCAAAGATGCCTGTCAGCAATCACAGAAAAGTTTCTTGGAATTGCAGTAAAATTTTCAGAAGAAAACAAAGAAATCAAGATATTAAATACCACAGCAAATTTATTTTGTCATCATTCTATGATTTTTAACTGATATTCCCTGGTAGGAACATTGTACAATGTCAATTTACAGTTTAGAATTGCTTTAGGATAAATATAAGCATGTAATCCTCAAAAGCAGAGTTTTATTTTTAGTCTATAATTTGAATGTTATAGTCTGATGGTGATAGCCTACTGAAACTGAATATTATCTGAATGGGAATGTTATCTCATATGTTCAGTTTAATCAGCAATTTCATGTTTTCACAATATGTTTACACATGATGTACACACTAAATATTTAAATTACACAATTGTCAGGTAGAAAGTAATTTATTTTTTTATATATACATTCTCTCTGGACACTGTGTATTTAAACTATACATACCTACTTGCATAGAATTCTGTCAGTTGTTTGTACTATAATGTAGCCTACATTTCACTGTCTCCATCTACTCAATTATTTCTAATCTTTTTTGACATCTTGTCCACGAAGACCTGTCTGAAATCAGGCATCTGCTTCTGATTAGAATCAGTTGTGATACACACATATCAACTTCTAATCTTGCTTTAGTCACTGGACATTCGTGTGGTCACTAGTCCCTACTGGCTGAATGATTTCTAATTTGATTATCCTGCATTAGTCACCATCTACCAGATGTAGACATGAAAAATTTCCCAGTAGGTTTATAAAGTCATTTATGACAGGAAGCAATTTTTCAGTGCATTCATCACTTCTGTTTCCATCACGCCATTTCTTTCAACAAAGAGTTTTTGAAATATAATACCAAAAAAGGTGAAATCATACAGCTCCATCTATAATTGTAATGATGATGCCTCAAGGTTTTGATCTAGCCTAAGCTCAGCTGGGTTGTTTACTGAAAAGTTAGTCCTTTGTTTTCTGAATCACTGATCTTAACTTCTGCATACTTCTGGTTTTACTTGTAATTATCAGTGGTCACTATATTTGTGAATACATTAAATTTCAGTGGTTATTCACAGAGTCATTAATTGTTTATTCTTAGTGACATGTGATTATTTGCCAGTCATACTGAGCTAGCCACATTATATTAGCATTATATTAGATGCTAGTCACATTTCATCTCTACTGTTGATCTCAAAATAAAAGATAGACTAATGGATAACAAAACCCAGATTTTTTTATTAGTAAACTGGTGTCATTACTGAGACAGACAGCTTCCTATAAGGGAATACCTTTATTAGAGCAGTTGACACATTTTGAATAAACAGCACAGAAGCTTTTATTCAGGTCTGAAATGGTGCAATCTTCAAACCCAAAGAGATTGCTCCAAGGTTTGGTAAACATGTTATTAATTAGATCTTTGAGGAGAAAAATCATAACTGTGAAACAAAGATGAGGGAGGAAGTCTTTGCAGTAGTACTAAGTTAGCTCTTTTACATGGGAGAGAAAAAAGGGGCAGGTGACCTATTGTCTGTGGACCATGGAAGAGAAAGAAATATTATGTCATTATATTAATGTGAAAAATTAATTTTCCAAATACTTATGAGAGGTAAATCAAAACATAATATAAAATTTGGCAAATACAGGAAGTTATGGGATGCAAAGAAAGCTGAAATATGTGGAAGGAAAAAAAAAAATCTTTATGTTCAGCAGCTTTAAGCATATCATTTCAAGACTTCTTCAGCATTATGGACTTTACACTACTAGGAACCATCTCATTTATTTATTTATTTATCTTTTGTATGGGTCAGAATCACAGATAATAAGAATATAAAATAATATGGTTTCTGTTTTAGAGTCACCTTACATGGTTTGTTCAGGAAGTGATAATGTTCAAGGGGAAAGTCACCCTAGGGAAAGAAGCCATCACATGATCTACCTATTCATGGTTCAACAAGATCCATAATTTATTTTGGAGATGATCTCTACATGGGAATAAATAATGTATCATCTTAATATTTAATTCATTACCTTAGTATCTTATGATCTCAGTGTCTTGATTTCCATTTTTATACTGAAATGTTCTCTGCCTTTGGTGGGGTTCTATAATTATGTCTCATGCTTAAAGCAAATTCAGCTGAGTATTTTTTCCTGCTCACAAGTGAAAAATACATCTAAAAATGCTGTGTAAACCACCACTACCTCCAACGGCAAACAGGTATGTGAATCTTAGCAGTTTCCCAGCAAGATGAAACCATGGTTGACAGCATCAAATGAGTTGCCCATAGTGAAACATCTCCTACAAGAATTAATCTGTGACTACCTAGCAAGAGTCAGCGGAGCTGTTAACATCCCACAACTTTTAAGTATTTTATATTGCAATATATATTAAAGGCCATGAGAGAGAATGTACATAACTTAATATGAATAGTCAAGAAGAAACTATTTTTAATCAATAACTGAAATAAAACCTTGGGAAGTCAGCCTATCCCTGAACATGTTAGCCATACAAATAGTCCTATCCTATATGACTTCAGTACCTGATTTTCCTAGTTTGTACTGAATGTGTAGATAAATAGGTTGCAGAATATATCCTGAAGCAGGGTACCAAATAAATTCTCAAAGCAAATGTGGCTTGTGCAGATTTTGCTTAAAAGAATAATAAATTATATTTATAAAATCTTGATCCAAAAAGGATAAGTGAATGTGTTTTGCTTTTAAAGTCTAATAAATGCTTAAAAATGAAGTAAACATAATTTCAGTTTAAACACAAGCTATCTGCTAGAAGTGCTAGCAACAAATGTATGTTTGTAGCAAAACTATAAAATAGTAAAACTGTTACTAAGTGGATCTTCTAAAGAAAAGTCAACACCATAATAGAAATGAACACTTCTGCGATCATCCAACTATTCACAGGTATTGCTTTGTAATTAGGACAGTGCGTACTGAAGTACTGCTGTATATCCATTAAATATCCAGTAGTCATTTTGCCTTGTCTGACTTTTTTTTTTAAACTCAGTTTCACAAGAAATTATTTTAGTCATTTAGTTTTACAGTGAAATACAGCTATGTATGGGATGGGTTGTTTTGGTCATTTTGTTGTTCAAGTTTTTTTCTAAAGAAGATCACAAATAGAATTGCTATTACTTCTGTGACTATGTAGTGTTTGTTTCACCAGGAAAAGGAGTTTTACATATGGATTTAGATCCCACCAACAATCTAGTCCTACTTCTTTTCAATGAAGTGTGTGGATAATTGTCCCATTCATAGAAAAAGTTCCTAAGAGCTCTTCAACAGCTGAGAAAAGAACATTTGATGACCTACTAAGGTATATATAATTTACTCATGACTGGGCCTTGGATTGAATGAAATTAATGTTTTAGAAAAGTATTAATTGTGACTTCATCCAAGAAGGATAAGATGTACCTTAGAGCCAGGACATTTCAAGTATCAGGCCTGAAGCCTTGTCAGCCATTCAAGACTTCTTTTTCTCATGTTAAGAAAGTTACTTCACCTGTTTTTTCTGGAATACTTTATTCCCCAGTGTGTATCTAAGGAATTACACCAAAGCACGATGACCTGAAAGTAATCATTGTGTAGATTTTTCTTGAATGTCTGAGTCAAGACAAAATTAGGTTTTATGAAATTGAGAATGGAGTATGATTAAGGGGGAGTGAAAGAAAGATAAGGGAGGTAGAAGCAGTAATAGCATTCCTGTTCTGAGTTTTCCTCCTGGTAGACATGAAACTTTGCCTAAAGGAAATTTGTTAATACATACACTTCTGAAAAATCTTTTCCTTTTGTTGAAATAATGCAGTACTACAGAAAAAAAAAAAAAAAAATCCATCAAGAAATTCCTAAACACTTCAGCATTTCTTTTTGTGGGGTTGAAGTCAGTCTGAGGGGACTAAACTGAACGTTAATCACATAGCTTATCTCCCTGCTCTGCCTAATTAAATGATGAAGAAAGCTAATCACTTGTAATAGGGGAGTTTTCTATTAATTTTCCCCCTATTTCCAGTATTCCCTTTACTCTCCAAACCTATTTTTTATTATTTTTAATTGGATAAATAGAGGTCCTGAGAAATCTGTTTAGCTATGGCAAAGGAAATGAATTGTACTTTGCTGGACTTTGTGCTAAGCTTCTTCAAAGTTTTATGCAGTAACACCAAATATCCTGAGCAGTATGAGATCTAGTATTCACTGGATATATTTGGCCTTGAATTCCACAGCTTATTTTGATATAAGGTAATTAAGTATTGCCCAAGGCAAGGAGATGTGTGCATCTTTTCCTTTCAGGGGTACACTGTTAGAAGGATGACATGGCCTGGTCTTGGAAGGCCTTTCTGTTTATTCTCATAGTCAGTGTTAGCTCATATTTCTGTTTGTTTCTCTATGGGCCACTTTGAGTAAAACAGATATGTATTTACTCCGTGATCTACAGCTAAGGCCTATTTCCTTAGTTGAAAGCTGGCTGAATCTGAGCTGAAATCTGACATGTGGTTTATTTTAGTGGGAAATTTCTTTTGTTTCATCATGGTATTTGTCATCTCGAAGTAACTGCGAGTTGTACTCGTATATATCTTCTCTCTTGGGTGGGATTTCCCATGTGATGGGAAAAAAAATATCAGTGTCATGAAATTTGAGTATTGAAAGGGAACACCTTTTCTCAATCTCCAACTTTTTGAAACACAAAGTAATAGCATCCCAGCAACAAGATAGGCAGAATATTATCAAAGTATATCTATCAAAGCATACATTTTTTCTTCCATTAATATAGTAAAGGTAGAATATCTCTCACAAAAGCTCTGTCAGGAATGAAGAAAAAAAAAAAAAAAGATATACTAACATTTTCAGTTATGGGTCATTTTAATCTGTTTTGCAGCACCTAAAGAATCTTGCCTGATCCAGATTTAAACTTTTGTATAGAAAATCTAGGTAAAGGCTTATTGTAGAGTATCTATCAGAACACTTTTCTGTAAATAGTTTTTCACTAAAGTTTGAAATTACAGACATACATGAAGTAATTTATTACTTGATTATGGGTGTTAGACTTCGGGAACTGGATTCAGGGGCTAAAAGAGACTCTTTAATGCCCTTTACTTATGTAAACTGGTTAATTGGTGTGAATATTCAAAGTCTGTAAGAGTGACTTAATGAATTAGTCAGTTTGTTTCAGGTGAAGGTGGACTTGTCTATGAAGTAAGTATAATAGGACATTCACCAAAAGATGCCTCTTTTACATTCATTGACAGCAGTAGCTTAAGTATGGGTCTCTTAGGGAAGAAAACATTTACTAAAACACTGATCTATCATTCACCACTTCCCTGACAAATTCGAGTTGGAATTAAAAGTGTCCTCCTGAAAATGCTACCTATGAGCTAGGTGTTAAAATGCAGAGGAAATCTCTATTTGGCTGATCCCTTCTATCCATATATGGATAAAAGCCTATGCCTTCCTGAACTCTTGTACAAGAGGAAGACAGTGATGTACCTTGACTAAACAGGAAAGGACAGGACTGTTGGCATACCTAAAAGATTGAACCTTAACAGCGAAAACATGGTGATTCATTATCTACAAGACCGATGCTCTTATATTACTTGGTACACTGTAGCATAATTAAACCACATTATTGCATTTTGTCTCCTTTTCCAGAATAGCCAAGTATGTTTGTTATCCTTTGAATGCATTTAGTTTCCATATTTAAAGCAGTACTGCTGATCAGGATATTGTACTGATCTCCCCTGTTCTTTAAATGGGCCCAATATCTTCAGATTAATGTCTTTTATCTTATTCTTATGTGTTTAGTAGTGCTATTTGCTTTTTTCTGTTTCTGCACTGTTCACATTGAATTGTTTTTGTGGAATGATCTGTATAAAGATACTGTATAAGATCTGGAACAGAATACAGTGAATAATCCAAAAAAAATGTTGAACACCCGTTTCTGTTTAGACTGTTGGGTCTTCTCTACAAAATATGAAAATAAAATCTTCCTTGTACTTTCAGTTAAATTCCTTACAAAGTGTGATTTTTTTTTTCCCTTTTAATAGCATTCCTCTGCAGTTCAATAACAAGGAAAGGGCTTCACAGATTAATATTTTTCAGTGTTTTATTCCTATTACTAAAACATAGAAGGCTGAGAAAAGGTGAGTTAAAAATAAAATTCAAGACTGAAATTTCCATGTGTGGAAATATGCTGCACACTTGAAAAATACTACATATTGATGTTGCTGGCCAGTTGGAGTTATCCTCCCACTCTATTCTGCCCTGGTGAAGCCACATCTGGAATATTGTGTCCAGTTCTGGGCTCCCCAGTTCAAGAGAGACAGGGAACATCTGGGGAGAGTCAAGTGGAGAGCATCAAAGATTATAGGGAGACTGGAGCATCTCTTTTAGGAGGAAAGGTTGAAAGAACTTGGGCTGTTTAGCCTGCAGAAGAAAAGACTGAGAAAAGACCTTATGAATGTCTGTAAATATCTAAAGGGTTGGTTCAAGGAGGATGCCCAGTGATAAGACAAGGGGCAACGGGCACAAACTGGAACACAGGAAGTTCAATTTAAATGAGGAAAAACTTTACTGTGAGGGTGACAAAGCACTGGAACAGGCTGCCTAGGGAGGTTGTGGTATCTCCTTCTCTGGAGAGATTCATAACCTTCCTGGATGCAATCCTGTGTAATGTGCTGTAGGCAAACCTGCTTGGGGAGGGGGTTGGACTAGATGATCTCTAGAGGTCCCTTCCAACTCCAGTGATTCTGTGATTCTGTGGTTCAATTGTAATAATCATCAGAAATTATTTAAAGTGCTTAATTTAAAAACATAGGTGATCAAGGGAATAGGACGTGTACTAGCAGAGGGAGAAATGTAGTTCTGGTTGGAGTGATTTGGCCTAAAATGAATGAAGATTTCTCTTCATGGGTATAATCTAAGGGTCAAAGATGAATGAGGATGTATATATGCAACATATAGGCCCAAATAAATTAATTTGTGTGAAGACAGTCACTAAAGACAGAAAACAGTTGTAATGCACACCAGGAATTGTGGTCAGGGTAATGGGAAGTCACTTTCAACTGTGATAAAAGCTAAGAATATAAAATAATTTAATTTTAGTAAGATTTAAAACTCATCTGTGCCAATATCATATTGTCGATAATGGTCAGCTAATGCTTTGGTAACTGCAAAGCCATACAGTTTCCAGGCATCTCTTGTTGGGGCTTTCTCAAACTGAAGACTTTATCTTCAGGTTTATTAGTTTTTGATGGATCTTCCGATCCTTAATTTGTATAATGTATTTTTGAACCCATTTACTCTTCTGACAATGGAAGTAATCTGTGACAGTGAGTTCCACAATATGATGAGGTGTTGTGTGAAAAGGTACTCCTTTTACTTCCTTCACACCTACTGCCTGAAAATTCTACTTCGTGCTTTCTCATCCTTGTGTTACAAATTATAGTGAATGATCATTCCCCAGTCAACTTCTCCAGCCCATTCATGATTTTACAACCTATCAAATAACTCTCAGTTCCTTCTTTTTCTAAGAGTCTGTTTAAAATCTTCTCATATGGAAAACATTCCTTACTTCTCATCCTTTTCACAACTCTCCATACCTTTACAAATGTTATTATATTTATTTGGAGAAGGGAATGTGAGGAGTACTTTACACAGGATAGAAATCCTGTGTTTGCTACAGATTTCTTCAGTGGTACAAGATTTCTTGTGTTGTATTTACTGGCATTCTATTTTCCTCTGATTGCTGATTGTCATAGAACTGGTGATTCTAAAAGAGCAAGAATGATCCAAAGGTCCATTTCCTCATTGAAAGCAGTTTATTTAAAATCCATCATGACATATGAGTAACTAGACTTTCTTTTAACTATTTTGTATTTACCAAAGCTTAATTTTCATTTGACCGATTAATATCTAATCATCCAGTATCCTCTGGTATCTTCAACTCTCTAAAGTCAGTTTCTGGCATAGCTGCCTTAAAAAGATGTCTATCAACAAAGTTTTTAACTGACTGTTAATCTGTGAGGGGACCTTTCCTGTTAGGCTAAGAACTTAGATAAGGGACTTTTCAAGTTTGTTGAAAATCCACGTATAGTATATTCAGTAGCTCACCTGTAATTCTTGTTTCTCTCAAATAGGCTGTAATGAAGCACGACTTTTAGCAACAAAGCTCATGTTGAGTATTGCCTATTAGGTCATACTTAGTCATGTGTTTCATTATGCAGTTCAGTTGCTTGCTCCAAGACAAAAGAGACTCATTATTGTGTAGTTTCCTGGATATCTTCTGACAGATTCTTTGAAAACACACCATTTCACTCATCAGCTTCAGTCTTTCAGCATCCAATCTGATTTGAGCAATTCCGACAATCTCAAATATAATCTGATTTTGATTTTTTAAGAAAAAACTATTTTGTTTTCTTCACATTTACAATGATAAATTTTTTAAATGATAAAAAACTCATCAGAACTCTAAAACCCTTCTAGGTGCACTCTAGTTTGAGTTATTTCCTTGGATTTGTCTGCTATAAGGAAAGGCTCAGTGTTAGAACTTACCTACGTTCCTCTATAGTGAACACCAACGGAAATAATTCACTTACCATTTCTGATTTGACTGCATCTTATTGAAGACATTCTTTTTTACCTTCTATGTCATCTATCAACCCTGAAGAAAAACTGGCATGCTTCCTGCTTTTGGTATGTTTAAAAAAGTTTTATTCGTAGTTTTTATCCCTCATGCAATTATTTAACAAAGTGATTTTTGGCCAGTCTTATTCTAGACTTGCCAGAGTTTATGCTTAATTCCACTTCTCTTGTTTGAAAGCATTTTCAACTTCTTGTAAGAATGACCTTCTGTTTCTAATACCCTGTGTTATTCTTCTGTGATGACTTTCTGGGGATCTTTTAAGGTCTCTGGGTAGGTGGTACAAGCTTAGTCTGAGTCTTTTTTATAGTGTTTAAAACAATTTCCTTGCCACCTGTAAGCAGTTTGCAGAATGTGCGGGAGGCAGACATCTGCTAATAACGTATTTGAGGAAAAGAGCTTTTGTATTACAGATGCTCATATGTTTCACCGTATTTGAGATTATGATTCACAGCTTGCAAAACTCCTTAAACTATCCTTTTCAAAACAAATCAAGACAAACATTAATGGTTGGAATTGGTGACCTTAAGGGTTTTTTCTAAGCTAAATGATTCTATAATTCTGTGATTAAGAGTCATTAGCAAAGAAACAGTTGAAGGATTCTTTTAGGTCATACGAAATGGGGTTTTTTGGGGTGTTTTTCTTATTCTTGAAAGATTCAACATCTTATCTCCTATTTTTCAGAGAACTCTTAAATAATTTACTGAATGTGAAGAAAGGAATATAATTTTCCATTCCACACCAGCAAAGGATTGCAATTTTAATTTCTTCTCTTGGGATGTTTATGTTTGTTATACAAGGAGAATCATAAAAAACAATAGTGGGAACAGAGTGCTCACAAACTGGGAGAATGTTCCTTTGCTCCAGCTCCAAACAGAGGCTATTTCAAAAGCTACACCAGAAGGAGCACACAATATCTTAAGAGTTTAGTAGTCAAGGGTCTCTTCTTGAAAGAGGAAAATGTCTACTAGAGTTCACTTTTAAGGAGTTTTGAATCCAAGTTTCTTCTCTGTGTATATGATCTATCATGATGATAATCATCAAGAAAAGAACATAACTCCATCTTCTCTGACAGCTGTCCTGAATGAATGCCCATGGCATTTGTGTTTGCAGGAGAAGTCAGCACTTCTAAGTAGAATTACATGACTTCTGAGCCCAGGAAATGGCCCTTTCAGGATACAAGCTTTTACTATGGTGATGAGAAATGTTTGACATGTCTTCTGTATCAATTGGCACTTAAAGATGTTAATCAAAAACATGTAATGAATACTTGACACATAGGGTGGGGGACAGTTCTTTAGTTTGTAGAGATATTTCCAGTGTAATAGGGAATATAACCTAGTTCTGGGTAGCTCATCTTACTTTTATTAAATAAAATGAAATGTACTTCTATCATGAAGATGACTTCTACAAACCATTTTTCCTATCCTGTGAGTTCAGACTAACATTTCTCAGAATATTACTCATTTTCCCTAAATATCTTACTCAGGAAAAATGAGGTCAAATCCTGCTTTATGCAAAAGCTGCTTTTGACACAGTAGTATTGTTTAAACTAGAAAAGTGAACCATATTTAGACACATAGTAGACAGGAAATATATTCCTACTTTGTCAAGAAGTGACATAAGTTTTTCTATTTAGCAATAATCCTTTACATTTTCTTCAGGGAAAAACATGAAACATAAGAAACATAGTTGGGGGGAAGTTGCTTTGTAATTAAAACATGATGATATCACCTACTTAATGGTCATGAGCCAAAAAATAAGGATGTTTCTATTTCTATTTCTATTTTATATGGCACATCATGATTTCAGTACAGATTGATTTGAAAATCTTAAGCAGTAAAGTCCTAAAATTAGTATGGATAGATGGAATGGAACAATATTAGCTTTCATGATTTCTTGTTCTCTACGTGGGCCTATGTTTTCAGGAAGAACAATGAGTTTTACAAATTTCATCTGTTAAGTTTATTATATACTCTTCTTTTTAAGATCTACTCTTGTATTTTACAACCAGAAATCTAGATCTCCCTGTAAAAAGTGTTAAACAGAGAATTAGCAACAAATTTTTAATCTCAAAAATATTTATAGTTGCTGAAGTCCAATGTTCTGTGAGAAGATTTTCTTTTTTCTTTGGTATGATTGAATTTCAAGTCAAAGCTAGGGTCTGATTCCATTTAGCACTGCACTGCCTAAAATTCAGGAGCCATAAATATGGGGGTGGCATTCACAATGCAGAGTTAAATCATGACTCTGTATCCTTTGTACTGAGTTGGAGACAGGCTCTGAAAACTGGCTCAACAGCAGCAAGACAGTTAATAAGAAATGACAAAACAGCAGTTTTCTTTGAGATTCTTTCACCAAATTGTTTTGTTATACATCTTAAGGCTGCAGTTAAGAATGTCTGTGAAACTGCAGTTTGGTGCTTGAAGCCCTCTGTTTTTTGGTTTTTTTTTTCTTGAAAACAATTTTTTTGTTAGTGGAGTGATTTTTCCATTTCACATAACACTCTGTGTGTCAGACCATTCCCATCAGTCTTTTTATCCCTAATATTTTCTTAGTAAAGGCAGTATTAGTAATGAAGGCCTAGAGAGGATCCTGTGTGCTGGTAACCTTGTCTTCATATTCTGGAGCTGCATTCAAAAGGAAACATGTTGGAATCAAATGAAGCAGGAGGAAGCTTTACTCTGTAATTAGCGGTTAGGAGGAGAAATGACTGGAGCTTTACTGGTGCAAACTGCTTTAGAGGGAGCTGCCCAGGATTTCTTAGAAAGATGCTAACCACCTGTCTCTGGAGAGAGACTTAGGATGTGGATATCAAGCAGAGGGTTGTAAAAGTCGTGTGGCTACAGGATCTTTGCTCAGTACAGAAGTTTTCAGAATTATTGTCCAGAGACATCTGACTCCATACATTGGCTATTTTTATTAAATCTGGGTCAGCCTGCTAAATGAGCAATGCAGGCTGATTAAATCTCTGAAGCTCCTGATCTCACTCTCCTGTCTCACTTAGGATTGTTACCGCCCATGAGCCGAAGCACCTCTGAACAAGTCTTTCTCGAGTAGAAGGGTGAAAATGTGAAGGAAGAATGTATTTTGCACAAGTTGCCAGGGACTCTGCCATCCAGCACTTTACATCTGGAGAGATCTCTCTATAACTCTTTTGAAAAAATAAAGATTCGATCTGCATGATTCATCTGTCTTCATTGTCTAGTGTCATGTCTAGTACTATGGGGATCTTGCTTGGTCTATAGCTTCTGTTCCAGGGGAACCCCAGTCCCATAGGTCCTGTGGTATTGTATTTTCTATTTTGTTATAAATCACTAGCAATGATGTGTGGAAGTTGTTCACAAACTAATCCAGATTCACACTTTGAGAGGTACCCACTGATCTTTCTCCATTTGAGCTTCTGTCACCTGCATATTCAGGTAGGACTGCCAGCTTTCCTTTATTGTGTATTGTTATCTGCATCAGAGGAGATTGCCAAGGGACTAGTATATAGGGTAAATGTCTTTCTTATGCCAAGTAGTTAATGCATTAAGCTACCAACTAACACTTTGAAGGCTGTATGTTTACATTTCAAGATATGCTTAGTTATTATCCTCTTTTATTTGCTTGTACCTTTAATCTTCTGGTTTTTGAGTCTGTTACATACTCAAAGATTTAACTTACCAGTTGTGCTGACTTGCCTTGAAGCTTTACCACACAAGAAAAGGAAGACTGAAGAGTCAGAGTACTAATATAAAAAAAATTTTCTCTGAAATCCCCTGGACATAAAGCATGATTAATTTCACAGCTGTGAATCAGACCTGGACTTTCCTAGTATACACAGTCTATAAACAATGCATGTACACATTTATATACAATGAAACAAAGAAAGTGGGACAGAGTTTACTTGTCTAAGAAGAAGTATTGCATCAGTCTGATATCTGAAAGTCCCCAGAGACATGATGAGTCTCCCAGTTTTGCAAGATGATAATTTGATGCTTTAATAGTTTTTTTATATATATATATTGATGTTATAATACTAGGCAGATGTTTAATTCACATATAGTCCATAGTACTGAAAGCATGTGTCTTTGTAATATAACTGTCACCAGGATGCAATAGATATATTGGCTTTTAATAAGGAAGCTTTGATTTCAAACAGTATGCTATTTCACAAAATAACGTATAGAATAAGAATACAAGTTTTTTAAACTTATCTTAATCCATTCTCTTTATTTTACTGTGAGTAAACCAAATGGGAGTATACTTATGACATACATTTTTATAAAGATTCAGAAATGGAAAGGACTGCAGGAAATTTATTTTTAAGAAGAAACTTTTCACAATGACTTCTGAATAAAAAGAAATCCGAGCAGTTTAAAATGATGGGAAACATCTATGAACTGAAGTATGTAAACTGTGAAATTTTAACATTTGTTCCCCCCTTCGTTATTAAAACTGTATTTAAATTATTTACAGGTGCTAATGGGGAAAATAATAGTAATTCATTCATGAGTGAATCAGGATCAGACTTCAAAAAATGATTTTATGTCAGGTTGAGGTTCTAGGTAAAATTTACAGGCACAAATTTAATTCTAGAAATTACATATCTCTTGCTTTTTTGCTTCAGTGATCACCAAATGCTGGATATTTTGATTTTCAGTCCTCATATGTTGCAGCTGCCACACGTTTCACTGCTGTGCTTTCACAGAGCTGCCTTGATGGCCCTGCAGAGAAACTTGAAACCTGCCCTAAGTTTAAATCCTACAGGGAAAATAAGACCAAACTCATAGCCTGAGGCATCTAAATATGTGTCTACATCTGAGATAAGCATCCCATTATAGTCACTGTCATTTAATAACATAACACCAGATTCTACTGTCATTTAGGATGGCTGCCCTAGAGTTTCCCAAATATACACATGGATGAGACAGCTAAGATGCAGGAAACACTGTGCTTTTCCGGACCACGGGCTGAAGTGCACGTAGGATACCCAAAGACATGTTAAATGTCACTAAACACCCTAATATGAGGGCAACTGAAACAAGTCCTTATACAGTGTAGTCAGTTACATCCTAAAGTATATATCCATATCCTTCTGGCAGACGGAGGAAAGGTGGGTTACCCCAGAGTTTGTCTGGTGGCACTGGTTCCCTATGCCTATGCATGGGTCTCATCCCAAATATCTCTCCAGATTCCATTGACTAGACCTTTATTTACTTCTTTCACATGTTAAATCTAGGTGTCTTTGTGAGATGGATTTCAGCCTCCAGTTTCCTCTGCCTGTCTGCCCCAGTGACTCTCATTTATCACGTCCTAATAACATGGCTCATGTATATTAAAACAACATCCTTTTCATCTACTGATTTTTGATTTTTTTTAGGGAACAGATATTTTTAGTTATTGAGTGAAACAAATCTCATGTAATATTTCTCTTCCATTATCTCTAAAGTGAATCAAACGGGAATTAGTAAACTGAAAGAACTGGCTATTCCATATTAATCCAGTGAGAGAGTGCCAGAAAGAGCACCTAAGTGCTCCAGCAAGTCCTGATGGATGCACCAAGTCACATTGTAAGGTCTTCAGTCACTCTGTGTTGGCAAATTCTGTGTTACCTAATCTAAGTCTGGAAAATACATTAATTATGTTCAGCATGAAATTTCATCTTTCTGTTTGCAAAAAATATTTAATTTCCTTTTTTTTTTTTTTTTTCTCCACACACTATCTTGATAGATCAGTATCTGGTTAGCATAGAAATTTGTGGATTTAATGAATCCCACAACTATTCGGATTTGTTTGGATTGTCACAGAAAAAAAAAAAAAAGAAACTGAAAGTTACAGTTTGCCTCCTTGGGATACTTAAGTTATCAGTTCAGAAGATCTTCAGTTGTTCATGATAGATCTGAACTTTTGTTCAGAGGAAAAAAACAAGTGATTCACTGACTGAGTCAGAGCTCCCTTTCCTTTCTCCCTCTTTCTCTCTCCCTCCTCATTATTCTCCTTCCATGCACCCCTGGCCATCTTAAATTATTTCTTTTCTTTTGAAAGTTGAAAATAAATGATTGATAGCAGCAAACTACTTGGCTGCTGTGGCTCGGTCCTCTTTTCTTGGTAACTGAATCAATCCTCTTTTTCAGCTGTTCTCAGGAAGTCTGAGACATGCATGTGTTGGTGAGTGCTGTCTGGACCAGTCACTCTGCATTTGTGAGTTATAGTCCTGGAAAAGCACAGATAGCCTGAGGCTAAGTTTTTAGCTGGTGAAGAAAGGATAGCTCCAATTCTGACATAACCTAGCCATGAAGTACCTGACTTTGCAACTAAAGTGATTTTAATACAAGTGATTTTTTTGATGACAATATTGTATGTAAAAACACAATCTGATGACCTCATTTGAGGGTGTGCCTGATAGTTTTTCAACAAGGCCTGAAGGGAAAATTCCCACCTCTATGCAAGTCTTTAAAGCTTTATTCACATTGGATTACACCTTGCTCTTTTGAATGGCTTCAGTGGTTTTATAGTTACAAAGGAAAGAGAATTTGATCCTAAGCAAATGTGTGTATGCTCACGACAGATGGACAGAGAGGTTGGAATAATTTTTCTGAAACTGAAGCCATAAATTATAATGTTTTTAGCATTCCTATCTACAGTGAAAATCCTTTCCCCCACAGTCAATCCAAAGCCTACTCAAGTCAATGGGTTTTGGATCTCTGTCATCTGCAGCTATGGCAGACAAACAAAACAAACTGCTATCAACTGCAATATGACCTAAGTATTTGCAGCCCCTTAGCAAGAAAAAATGTCTGGCTTTGGGTCATTTCAAGGAGTTTACTGAAGTGTTTGTTTCAACTATGTTCTGTTTCTAAGCAATTTCATATAAAGGAAGCAGGAGAACATATAAGTTCACATTCAGTTATTCTGAGCGTCCCTTGCAGGAACAGATTTGTACAGTTTTGAAATGTACTTTTTCCTGTTCTTCTGATTTTAATAAGCTAGTTTAGCTCCACTTTGAGGGCAGAAAATCACTGGATGTCCAAATGAAGAATTTAAATTATGCTTAAAATCATCCAAAGGAAATATTGCATGTTGAGCTGGCACAAAATGTTGTTGCTTCATTGAAACACTGGTTAGGACCTGGCTCAATGTTTTTCATTTTGTCTAAGTGCTGTCTAAGATCTGTGGCAACAAGGCTCTGAATATATCACTCACCTTGTTTATGAAAGTGTAGATATTCTGGGAATGGAATAATAAAACTTAAGATTTGGAGACAATAGCTTACCAGCTTCAATTAATTCTTTTTTTCTCTGCAAATTCCTGGTGTATGTCTTCCCTTTTAACTGAGTAAGGCTAGGCTGTCATTTGCTTTTGAAAGTTAACTTGTTGGAAGATGAACGACAGAATAAATAGAGGATATGAACATTGCAACTTTGTCCCTGGTTGTCATAAAGCACCTAGTGAGTTTGTCAGGATATACAAACTGAGTCATTACTAAGTTTCTGATTGTAATATCAGAGAGAACAGCTCTGCATAGATTATAACAATTTTTCATTCTTATGTGTTGTGCTGTCATTTCCATAAAACAAATTGCAATTAAGATTGATATTTTATGTACTGAGAGAAACAATTCAAAAAGCAGAAACTTAAAAAATGGATTAACAATTAGAGGACTTCAGTGAATTACTAAAAAGAACAGGACCAAAACCTTTGGCAAATCTAATTGTGGTAATTAAAGATTGTTTTTACCTTACCAGTTTGCCAAATAATCTGAAAAGGGGTGACAGAAGAAAAGTGTGTTTGCACCTCTGAAACTGGAAGTGGCAGAGTTGCATCAATTAATCGGTACTGAAGCATAAGCACACGTGCTTCTATAACCCCAGTCCCGTTGCATAACTTCTGTTGGAAAAATAAAGCAGAAAGATGAGGTGTTTATGCCTTAAAATGATGCAACTGTTTGGTCTGGTGCATGGGAGTCGGTGCCTAAATAAAATGTTCAGCTAAGAGTTGCAATGCTAGAGGGGAGGACTTCTAACAGTGAAGATCAGTTGTTATTTTACAAAGATGTCATTATCTTCCTCTGCCTTAGGAAGATTCTTGCTTAATCCAATCTCTTTGTTTATCTTGTTTTCTAAGGTTACAGCTAATCTTGTACTTATCACTAAGTCATTGAATCTCAGTAAGATCAAACCTATTGCCACAGAACTATGCTGAACTTATGGTTTTATTGCTGTTGGCAGGAAACAATTTTACTGAACCGTTGGCAACTTGTAAGAATTCAGCACTGACTTGAATGAGTTCCTGATTTTATTTCTGCTCAACCATTTAAATGTATTTCTGATTAGCGTCTTCACTGGACAGAGTCAGATTTGGAATCTGTGTTCATTCCATGGATGTAGCTTCCAAAATATTTTCTTTTTACAAAAGACATTCCACAAGCATGATCAAGTAGAGCATGCTCTTATTCCACTACAGTGTACTTCAATAAAGGAAACTTTTTATAAGTTTATGCAGAATTGACAGTAGAAATAGATAAAATCCTTTTAACAAGCCATAGTTCTACAAGCCCTCATGCACTTCCTGAATTTTTACTTTCTTTAAACACGGGGTTCCAAGGTAGGTTTAATATTACAGTTTATAATTAAAAACTAATCCAGAACAACCTAAGCTAGACTATGCCCTTGATGCCATTGATGCTGAATCCAAAATAAAGACATGTGAATCTTCATTCCTTACCTCCAATTTGTACCCCCAAAGTCTTCCTTTGCTTAATACAGTGGATTTCTGCCTTATTCTGTTTAATCACATTCCACAGAAATTTCATTTATAAACGTGAAATTTTAATCTATTTGGATTTCATGTGAAAGCCTTTAAATATTATTTTAAAGAAAAATAATGTTTCAGATCTCAAAGAACATGTAAATAACTGTGTGCTTATTTATGACCTTTTCAGGTGGTAGTGTCATTACAAATAACAACATATTCAGTTCTGAAACTGATGTCAAAAGGTATGAACTGACAACTTGAAAGAAAGAACATTTTCTCCATGGGTAAAGAAAGCATTTCACAATAAATATTTTCTGTTTTTCCTGAAAACCTCACATGTAACTGATCCTAAATTTATTGAAGGTACGTGTGAATGGTGATGTTTTTTTCCCCTAAACCACTTTCTCTGTAGCTGGTGAAATATGAATTACAAGAGCTTTTGGAGAGAAAAAGACCTTGCCTGCCTTATGTCAGAGACATACATCATGGACTTTCAAGAAATGACCCAGGGACTCTCCTAGGACAGGACCCTGGGAATGTTCCTAGGCAAGCATCCTGTCTGGCATGCTTTAAGTCAGTCACGGCACAATGTTTTAACATTTAGGAGCAAGTACAGCTGGGTTTCCCCTGGAATACAAATGCTGGCCAGAGGAGTGCTACCAAAGAAAAATCAGCTATAGAAGTGAAAATTTTGTCATTAGTTTTGACTTAAGGGCAATTCTGCAATGTCTAACTCTAATGAAGTAGTAATGCACAGTTAAAGTCTGAAAATATCCTACCCATTTTCTGCTAACACATCTCCAGCATAACCCAGGGAGATCTATTCTCTATACAGGAGAAATTTCAGACTATATGAGCAGTCAGATTTTGACTTATCTGAGAACGCTCAGAAAAGATTGTCAGTTAGTTAGCTCTGATTGTAATGAATTATATCTTCATCCACTGACAGCAGAATTGGAACAAATCACTTAGAATATCAGATCAATTAATTCTTTTTCTAACTTACTAATTTAAAGTAGCTTCAGATTGTTCATGTTAGTGTATAGACTGGGTTCATTGTTATAATATCCTATATGTAAATGGAAAACCTATCAGTAACTCCCCATAATTACTATAAAACTGTTCAGGACAGAATCTGATCAATGAACATATGAAAGATCAGCTGAATGGAAATTAAGCATTATGTCCATTCTCAATGCTTAATGCTTAATTAATGGACATACTTTGCATAAGGATAAATCTGGATTATCTTAAAAAAACCTTCCTTTTTTTTTTTTTAACAAACAAACAAACAAACAAAACCAAACCACATTGAGATTGATTAGTATTAAAAATAAAATTCATCAACTACTAAGGTAATAATTCAATGCTCATGTTGCAAACAGATAGGAAAACCTTAATGTTAGGCCTCAGCCAGTTTTCTAATTCTGTTGAGATTAATTTTCAAAGGATTTAAAATGCAATGTTAAAATAAGTACCAGAATTTTGGAAATTACTTTTCTCTTGGACTGAACTTCTGAAACATTTTTTAAAATATAATTTTAGAGGAACTTGAAACAAGAGACAGATACAACTGTGTTTGCACTGCTCATATTTTACTGCAGTAAATATGAACAATATTTGAAAAACAAACCAAGCCAAAACAGGCTTTATTTTTGCTTTACAGATGAGAATTATCCAGGTTTTCACTCAATCTAAAGACTTCACTACAGATGATGATGTTGAAAGTGGTGGCAGATAAATGATATAGGGAGCAATTTATCCCTTCATCCTGTATTATGACTGAAAGAGAATTACTGTATGGATTTATTCATCACCCACTCTTTTTGAAGCATTATGGAAACAGAGCAAATTGAATTTTCCTGTAAGGGTGGAAAAACTGAAGCACAAACGTATGACTTACTCAGAATCACAGAATGATTTATTTTGGAAGAGACTTCTGAAGGTCATCTTGTCCACCCTTGCTGCTCAAGCAGGACCACCTAAAGGTGGTTGCTTGGGTCCAAGTCCAGGAGGCTTTTTGAATATCAACAAGGAGGAAGTCTCCACAACATCCCTGGGCATCCTGTGCCAGTGCTCAGTCACCCTCCCAGAAAAAAAGGTGTTTGCTGACATTCAGACAACAGCTCCTGTGTTCCAGTTTGTAGTCACTGTGCCCACTGACATTGCTCAAAAACACATGCACACACAAACATTTTAATTTTCAGTCATCAGAGGGACTAGAGCTTAATACTTAGAATGGACTTATTCTTCCAGGGAACTAATTCTTCCTTTGTCAGTGTCCTGAATTCTGAAATGCAGTTGTTGATAACAATGACCAAGAAATGCAAAGTATGCAGAATAGGGCATTATTTAATATTCAAAACTACCTTGTTTTACAGATCTTCTCATTAATCTAGTTACAAAACTCTGGTTTTGGAGCAGAGCAGTGCTTTCTCTAAAGGAAATAAAACTTTTGGGGAGAATGTTCCTCTGCATTCTCTGAATATGACAAAAGAAACCTACTAAAATGAATGTAACAAGGTTAAAAGAAAAAGAGAAGCAAATAGTGTTATCACCTGTTCCACAGACAGTGTTATACTTGGGTACTAATAAGTACAATATTTGCCATTTCTATGTATAAATGATCAGATTTTTGGTTTTAGATTTGTAAGGTTAAAGTTCATTTGGCAATTAAGAGACAAATGAGGTCAGCATTAGTACCGCAAACGTTTTTCATTATAAAAATTTAGTCACAGGCTGGTTCAGAAGTTGAAAATACCATAAGGAGAGTGCAAGACACTAATCTCCTTCATGACAGTGACAATTCCCAGAGCTGTTTAATACCAGTAAATGCTCTCACATATTTGAAAAAGAGCAGTATTTCATATGGATAGAATCCAAAATACCATAGCTCTTGAAATTTTAAAAGCATTTTGTTGGGTTTGTTCTTCTAACTCAATTGGAAATCTTATATTTTGTGTCCAAAATAGATTTCAGGTTGGCTTTGGCAGGTGTTTATTTTTTTGAAAATCAGCACAACTAGGAAAATATGAGGAGAAGCTATGGCTGAGGAACCACCCTAGAATGTCACCAAAAATGCCATCTCTTTGATATTTTATATTTGTCTCTTTTCTTCAGCATGATTTTTTGAAGCCCAGATGTCATTTCCTGTTTCTAAAACAGTGTTATAAGCTGCTGTTTATTCTATATGTTATTAATCCAGCTACTTTGGATTTCAATCCATGCTTCTTACGTCATTTCTCACATATTCTCTTCATTCTGCAAAACTCCTGCCAGCTAAGATTTTATTTTACTTCAATGTCTTTCTATCTTCAAAATAAATGAGACTTTTTTTCCAGTTTCCATAATATTTCAGGTTTTATGTCTACAGCATTTAAGTCTTGATTCAATATTTTCTTGGTTTTGATTCAAGGAGAAAATTACTATTTTTTCAGCACATTCCTTACTTTAAGTGTGGGATTTCCTTAATTCTGAGGATTCTTTGTTTTGGTAAAATAAATTTCAGCTAAGGGCATCAGTATAAAAATAATATTGGTACCAAAACAAAAATTAATACTACTATTTTCATCTGCTCACCTGTTTCTGTACTCTTCTGCTATGAAGGCTAATACAGATTTTACCAAAAAGAACATTGGCAATAATAATGTGAAGATGTTTAGATTTTATACTGACAAATATTTTAAAATTATGTTAACAGGAGATAGTCTCTGGCTATTCCCACCACAGAACAATCCCTAACTAGATCCATTGACACAGATTTGAGCCTGGAAATTATATAAACCATCTCTGCTGACTCTAGACTACCTGGAAATTCTTCCTCTGTGAAAGACCTTTAGCTGCCATGCTGGGTTATGCAACACAAGGACCTGCTATATCCATTACCAATGCTTGAAATTTGTCTTTCCTTATAAACATTATTGATAAATTTTATTTTCAGTCTCAGAAGTTCTGGTGGATTTTAACTAGACTACTGCTAAAAAAAGTTCTTTGATTTCTCAATTTTACATGTTCTTTATACAAGCCACATTCTGAAATCGATTTTTTCATAAGGCATACTAAACCAATATTATTATTATTATTATTTTATTTAAAAATATGTAAAGAAATCATAGGCTGTCATTCTCAAATCTCTGGGAGAGCAAAACACAAAAGGAACAAGTAGAGAAACAAAACTACAGCCCAAAATATGCAGACAAGTAGGATCATGCTTCTTCAGCCTGTTTGACAGTCTTGAGAAGCCCAAAGTCTATCTCCAGAATTGAGAGACACTGGAAATTTCTCTATTATGTTCTACACCCTAATAATATTTCTGAATAATGTGAATGTAAACCAGTTTTTTCTATGCAAGCTGGCAAGTAAGCATTGAACTTCAGAGTTTATTCAGTAGAACAACAGTGTGATATAACTACAAGTGAGTGTAAAAGGAAGGTAAAATTTATAAAATAGGATCTTTCATAAATCTTGTGTTGCCTATGCTGTAGAAAGTAAAGCTGAAATGACATAGCTAATAGAAGACTTTGTATTAATATGGCAAGGAAAAAGCAGATCCTATATAGCATGGTATGTGGTCACTAAAGATAAATGAACAATGCAAGCTAATATTACTATGCCTACTGTTGAGTTCCTTCATGACTGTTCAGCTAGCTTCTTGAGACGGATTAGGTCTAGTAGCTTGAATCTATTTAGATGGAGTTGAATGGAACTGAAGATCTGGAAATTATTCCTGCCAAGATGAGAGTCAGAATACATGCCTTTTGCATAAACTCTCTATTCACAGCTGCCTTTCAAAACACGGCTTGGTGATATCTCCTTTGTGCTAACTGCACTAAGATCCAGGGATGCTGGATCTGGTTGAACAAGTGCCCTGGCCTCTTTTTTTAGGTAGTAAGCCAACCTTTTTTAGCAGCCAATGTAGATTTGGCTTGGAGAATTTTTCTAGGGTGCAAAAACCAAGTATGCTGTGCAAACTCTTTGTATAGCTTCCTTCTGTTTTATTTGGACAATACAAATAGTCTTTGCAATTTGGTAAATTCAGTACTTTGTGCACACTTTCAGCTAACTCTTCAACTGCCATAATTGCAGTGTATTTATTATTTATTATAGGCAGCCAGAGTGTTTATTTACTAGTACAAAATGAATGAATGCCTTACATGAAGTAGAATGTGAACCAGTAAATAAAATCAGACCTTTCACAAAATTAGACAAATTTGATTCAAAGTAATTTGTCCTATTTTTATTTTATGGCATAGGCATGTCAGTATTTATTCCTGAAATGTATACCATTTCAGTAGCTGTCTATACAGTTCTTGCAGGAGACATCTCCTGTGAAACTTTTGAAAGAGATAATTATCAAGGGTACTGTTAGTAAATTTGCAGATGACACTAAGTTGGGGGCGAGTGTTGATCTGCTGGAGGGTCAGGAGATCCTGCAGAGGGACCTGAACAGGCTGAGTCTATGGGCTATGAAGTTTAACAGTACCAAGCGTAGGGTCCTAGACTTTGGCCACAGTAACCCCGTGTAGTGCTACAGACTCAGGGATGAGTGGCTGGAGAGCGGCCTGGCAGAGAGGGACCTGGGAGTACTGCCTGATTACCAGCTGAACATGATCCAGCAGTGTGCCCAGGTGGCATGGAAGGCCAATGGCATCTTGGCCTGTATCAGGAATAGTGTGGCCAGCAGGTCTAGAGATGTAATTCTCCCCCTATACTCGGCACTGGTGAGGCCTCACCTTGAGTACTGTGCAGCTCTGGGCCTCTCACTTCAAGAAGTATACTGAAGTGCTGGAGCATGTCCAGAGGAGAATGACAAGGCTGGTGAAGGGACTGAAGGGAAAGTCTTATGAGGAGAGGCTGAAGGAGCTGGGGTTGTTCAGCTTGGAGAAGAGGGAATTCAGGGGACCTTATCATGCTCTACAACTACCTAAAAGGAAGTTGTAATCAGGTGGGGGTCTGGCTCTTCTTCTCTCAAGCAACCAGTGACAGGATGAGAGGGCATAGCCTGAAGTTGTGCCAGGGGAGGTTTAGGTTGGATATTAGGAACCAATTCCTCACAGAAAGGGTGATTAGACACTGGAAAGGACTGCCCAGGGAGGTGGTGGAGTCACCATCCCTGGAGGTGTATAAGGAAAGATTGGATGTGGTGCCTAGTGACATGGTCTAGCTGTTGTCATGGTGGTGGTGCATAGGCTGGACTTGATGATCTTGGAGGTCTATTCCAGCCTCGGTAATTCTGTGATTCTGTGATTAAACATGCTGAAAAGAAGAGGAAATCCTGCATAATTAACAGAGCTGAACATTGTGTCCTGATTTCTCACTGAGAATGCTTGGATGAAGATCTTCATCATAAAATTGCTAAACTGATGTGAAATGAGCCTTCTCCAGAGAAGACTTCTGGACTTCATGACTTATGTGTAGTGCATGTTATGCAGTCTAGGCATGCGCCTTTTTCATTATTTTCCCTGAGAGAAGCCAAAGATAAACACAAATCTGTCTAAATCTTTGTGGAATACAGTGGTGGGGGGGTATCCCTAGAAAGATGATGTAGCCACTTAGGTCTGTCAAACTGAACTGGACAACCACTGGTTGAAATATCATTCAAGCAGATGGATGATTGAATAGGAATGCCATTTAAATGTAAGTACTAGGGCATTCACTCAGCATGGAACACAATAATGTTGCAAGAGATAAAGTGTTCTTTGAGAATGGATTCTTGGCTAATCATATTATGTGGATGACTGGAAGTGTCAATTATTTTAATTACTATTTTGTAAAAGATATATTTTTCTTCTAATATTTATTTTCTGTTAAGATACTGAAATTGCAGTGTAGTGACAATTGGACAAACCTCTGTCTGAATGCACCTCTGACAAGTAGGACTTCTGTAGGTACATGAGACTTCCTATGGAAATCATTGTACAGTTAAGACCCTGGAAATCCTGCTTACATTCCTAGCTGGTAGCCAGTCTTCTCATAACCTTAAGAGAGAGGAAAATGGTACTGACACAGGAGATTTTTCTTTTTTGGTGTCATACATTGCTAATCTTTCTTCTCTTGACCTAGTCTCTCTAGGGATGAGTTGTGAAGCTCACAGGTCTCTTGTGAAATAGCTTTGGCTCACAGCAGGAGAATGGTTGAAATGTTATTGAAAGCAATCTAAAGTAACAAAATTTTACTTTTTTTCTGTGAAATCCCATAGAAAAAGAGACTGTAAAATGAAGAGGATTATATTTTCTCCTATGAGTCACTGCCTTCAGAGACTTATTTGCCTCCCCTAAAACTATCTTGAACAGATACCTGATAGACTTTTTGATATTGTTTGGCATCCTCCTTGTTCATGGATCAAAATTTTCATCCAGTAAAAGATCACATATAAAACAATTCAGTGATTGCAGAAGCATCTTGATTGCCTATTACCCTATAGAATCCTAGTCCTGTCAAAATCTGTATAAAATGTGCTCATTTACTTGCAAATTATTTTATAAGTGTATTTGGAACAAAAGAAAAACTTTTTAATAATTTAGGCCTTCTCTATGTGGAGGCTTATAAGGTGGAAATTCAAGTACATTCATTATCTATTTCTGTGCTGTATTTAAAAAGCAGCAATCTCCTTTGCATTCAACTATAGGAGGTTTTTTGATTAATATTCATATTTTTTAAGCTAAAAAATCCTTGATAAATGCATAGGGTTTTTCCATTGGAAAACAGTAAATTAGGTGCACAGTAGAATTTTTGGTCTGAACCAAAGAATGGAATTTACACCCTAAGACAAATAGTGCCCAGACTGGGAACTCACTGGGAATAAAGGTGATATAAATTTATGTTAAATTGGGAACACTTGATCCTCAACCTTTGAGTCTTACAGTGAATTACAGTCACAAAACAGAAACAGAATGAAGTATATGGCCCATATATATTGTAATAACATTCCTCTTCTTGTGAGCCAAGAAATTTATTTATTGTTATATAGTTCAAGTAACATAACACATCAGATATGTCCAATGAGGCTGACTAGTCATACCTAAAAAAAAGGTACCTTCATATATTTTTGTGTTATCACATTTGTATAAGGACAGATTTTCTTCTACTAGCATTTAATTCTGAACAGTAGAGCATACAAATAGGAAACAGATTTTCTTCTGTATTCATAAATCCTGACTCAAGGGTTGTAAAATAAAATGATTTATAGTTCTATGCATTATCAAAAAATAAGTGTTACATTATAAAAATGGTTTGGAAGTATAAAAATGAAAATTTAACAGGATTCACAGTCCTTCTGAAGTTTGGAACTAGATCACTAGATAGGCTTTGTTTACATGATCTGTCCTCATATGATTAATATTAGCTCACAGTATGTTATTTTTGAGAGAACTTCTTTAAAAAGGCATAAAGAAAAAAATCGTGTTGCTCATTTAACTATTTTTTTTTTCATTTTTCTCTGTTGCATTCTTTAGCTAAAACAACTACATTCTTTTTAGTGGATCCAGATAGTGAATGATTTATAAAACCTCTGAACTAGCTCTGGATTATGAAACTGACCCTAAAGTAAGACAACAAAATAATCTGTAAACAAACCAAAAAGACGGTTTCTTTGTTAAACTCTTCATATTTTTTCTATTGATTTTAAAGACAAATTTTGGTTCAAGATATATTGTGCAATAAAAGCCCTGTGGAGAGGGGAAGAGGATTAGACAATAGGAGTGGCAAGTCTTCAGAAAGGATTTACTCCAACAATTTGCATGACTTCCTTTCCTATATGAATTTTACCTTGCAAATAAGGTGTTAACATGTAACTGAATTTGATATTTACAAAATCATATTCTCAGTACAAACCTGTATAGTAACATGCATTTTTACTACAAACTCCTAACAAGTGAAATTGAGGAGAAATTCTTAAGTAAATCATAGCCTAGAAAAATGAATTTTAAGTACAATTCCAGTGCACAAACTTGGAGACTTTCAGTTGATTTCATTGAGGTTCAAAATGAGTCATGAAAATAAGCAATTGTGAGGTATATAACCTGTTTATTTCATGAATCACATACTTGGAGTAATCTTTTCAATAACCATAATTTCATTAACCTAATTCTGTGTATTAACAATAAAGGGAGCTTTTGTTGACTAGATAATGTCTATTAATTTTCATGGAAGTGTGAGTATCACACAAGTGTGTCTTGCCATGTGTCCCCTGAGGCAAAGCTGAGGATGCTTTTGCCCTAGGATGTGACTGGGCACAAGAAGGGAATGAAAGAATTATTTACAGTTGCACAGAGGAGATGGGAGAAAATTGTAGATATTTCCAGAAAAAAATGTATAAATTATCATATGGCTTTGTTATTCTAGTTTGTATGGGTTCTTATACCATATTAATTGTGCTGGTAATGGTGCACATTTCAGTAATGTTTTAAATGAATGTTCAGCTCTGTATTTTCCTCTAATAATCTACCTAGGGAATGGAGCTATACAGGGGAATTTTGTAGACTGCTAGTAATATAAACCTCCCCTGAGAGCATGTGAAGGAAGATCGTCATCTGATAGGGTTTTAGAGTTTTTCCTGACTGAGAGCTTGAGTATTTTTTTCTCTCATGTATTCTCCTTTTTAAGGCAATTGGTAACTTTCAAGTTATCATAGCAGGGCCAGCTTATGGGCAATTTTGGTGCCAGTCTGTATGCATAGATTCCTGACTGCACAGGTCTCTTAGTCATACCACACTTTGACAACCATGCACAAAAACTGAGCAGGAACACTTAATGTAGAGGCAATACCCTGTAAAGATCACACCCAACCTCCCTTCCCAACTGTGAGTCATAGTGGGAAAAAAACAAAACAAAACAAAAACAAAAAACAACTCCTGCAGATCTTTAGTTAAAGATGTTCTCTGTTTTGATTGATATTTTCTGAGAACTCTGAAAATGCATTCATCCATCAGCAATGTGTCACACAGTCGGTGTCCATTTAGGCTCTAGACTTCCACTAGTAGGAACTGCTTCCTCTGCTTTCCCTGCCACTTCTGTAGTTTCCATTGCTCAGCTTTCCACACTCTTGGTTCAGACAGTCCACCGTTAGAATTTCTTATGGAAATGACAATAAATATGTATGGATTAGTTTCTTTAATTCCAGTCTCTTTCTCCTCTGTCATTGCCTTTTGTACCTCCATGACAACCAGGAAGGGCATAACTAATGAGGGAGAGAGGATAATAATGGTCATCCAATGTTTAGTAAAGGTAGCAGGGAAAGCCATTGCCAGTTATGGCTTCAAGAATTATACTGGCAAACAGACTGCTAGAGCTTAGAAACTCTGAGCAAAAGAAGGACTGGTTATCCTGAGATGAGATTCCAAAGTCTGTGACTGAGGGAACTTCTCCTTGAGGCAGCAAAATTCTGGACTCATGCGTCATATTTGGTAACCAAGCTTTTATCAAGTTCACTGTTGGTTCCAGTTGTACAACATTGATAAGAATGTGAAATTCCCAGAAAAGTTACGTAGTCCAAGGCATAAGCTTGCTTTGATCATACTGCATTTTATTTTTTCTTAAATAAAGGTTCTTTACAATTCCCAATTTGCTTGCAAAAATGCAGAAAAGTATCTCAGTCTGAACTGCACACAACTCTTGAACTTCCTGTAAAGAGGTCTATATTTTAACCAGTTCAAGCACTCATTACTACACAGAAGTGTTCACAGAATTATATACTTGAGTCTCATGGTGACGACCAGTTACAAAAACAAAACCCAAATGACAGTTGAGAAGCACAGCTCACATACAAAAAGCATAGCCCAGACTGGACAAAGTTTGAAGAGGGAGTTATTGTTTCTGTATATAAATCCTATTTCTTTTATTTGCTTTTAGCATTTACAGATGGCAAGTTGTTACAGAGACAAAAACAATAAATAAATAAATAAGTAAACCCCTATATAAACTTCTTAAATCATACAGTGTCACAATCTCAACACAAATCAAAACTGTAAATAATGAAGATCCAATTTTTTGCATAGGAAAGTACTTTCTGCATCCTCCTTTCAGGATTACTGCACTGAAACATGTTGAACTACATAGTAAATGGCCAACAGATTAATGCCACTGACAACAGTGGAAAACATTTTTTTTTTTCTTTTCCTCTTCATTTGTATTCTAATATACTCAAAACTTTAGTGCTTTATTATTATTATTATTACTTTTCCAAATACCAAAAATTGCAGTTTCATTACTGAGTCCTATACAAATCAAGGCAATAATTTAATCAATATTCCTTTTTGAATGACTCACAGTATGGAAGTCTAGTGTATAGATTATTTACACTCTGCATTGTGCATAATGACAAAATCATTTTATAAAAATCCAAATCATGTTAAGCCTTAATTTCCTTTGTCCTTTTCTTTCACAGATAGATTAAACATGGGAAATAATCTAAGAATATTAAACAGAGGAACAATATGGGAATATATTAAAAAAGTGACAAAGCAGAAAAAAATGAACAAAGAAACAGTATCAAGAAATGGAAGAGAAAGACAAAAAAGGGGACTATGAGGCTGAGATGGAGGCACACATTTAATATTTTTAGTAGACTGTTTCAGGAATAATGTCATATATGTGTAGGAATTTATCGTGATCATTTTTGTCATTGAACAACATTCTACAATAATTCCATGGTAGCTGGACTTTCATCCTTGTGCCCCAGTCTTTATATTTTTGGCATTTTTGGACCTTCCTTTCTGTAATATTAGTCTCCAAGAAGTCACTGCATGTTTTGCTGAGCTACAATGTTTTTTTCATATTTAGAACACATTGGACTTACAATTGAATGACTATCTTATAATACAATTCTATTTTATAAGGAAAAAAAAATCTTGCCTAAATTCTGGCTAGTACAAAAGGATGTAGGAACAGTCCCAAAGCATATGGGTTAAATTAATGCCTGCTGAGATGCAGTGCCAGCATTTGTCTGATTTAATGACATGATTTTAAATAATTAGAGGGGGGTCTTGAGCATCCTCCATGTGATTTTCTGATGGATTAATTTTAAACAGAGGCCTAGGGAACATTTGGGACCACTAGTGTGAATGTGTTTCTGTTGGTTAACAGTGAATAATTGGCCTACTTTCTTGTCCCATTTCTTCTTCAGGAAAACAGAAGTAATCCAAATGTGCTGGCCAGAGATATGCATAGCACTGCTGCAAACCATAATAATAAGGCTAACCTCTGGAGTAACTAAAGCAGGTCAGATGGTCAGGAGTGGAACAGGCAACAAGACTGAGTCAATACGAAGCAGCTCAATCAAGTTCAAGCTGTCACTTCTTAGGATGGGAATATTTAAAAATATCGAGAGTTATTTACAACTAAACACTAATACCAAAGTAAAAGAATATTAAAGATGACATTTTAGATCCTGATCATGCTTCTGGAGTTTATGAGTGAAAATAGAATGGGAAAATCTGTTTTTCCTCGTGCCTGAGGAGTTCTTTGTAATAGATGAATGAAACATAATCCCAATGTTTTTTTCAGTGATTACTTCAAACCCATTCTTTTCAGCATACTATTTTACCTTCAATAAGCATCTCTCTTGTTTCATTATGTAAGATTTTATCTGGTTTTAAAAGGTTGCTTTTCAAACTGTTAAGACTAATAATGTACTGCAATTCTTTTATTTTCTCTTTTACTTAGCATGCATGCAGATGGAGATATAACTCTGAAAATTCAGTTATGTATCAGAGACCAAAATTTTTTATGACAAAGTTGTAAATGAATGTATATGTATACATTAAACATTGAGAGTAATTTAGGAAATGAAAGTGAATTATCTAATCAGAACTAATGCATTTTGTTGCATTTTGGTAAATATCGTCCTTTTAGCTCATGAGCTGAGACGAATTTTGAACCTTTAGTGGAACAGTTGAAAATTGTAATTTTTACTTTGCAAAAAATTTACATATCCTGAAAAAGATTAAGTTTCCTTACTGAAAAGTCCACATGGTTTGTTCAGTAAAGAATCCTATGTTACGCTTTTTGTTGTATTTACAGATTGTATGAATTTTTTTATGTTTATACTTCTAAAATTATTTTCCTGTACTTGTGTCTGACTAGTCAAATGAATACAATAATAATAATAATAATAAAAAAGTAAATTTCCCATTTTCCAAGTGAAAACACTTTGTTTTCAAAAATATATTTTCACAGAAACTTTCAGGGAGATGAAAAGTTTTAATTGCAAACAGAACAATCTTCTATCACTTAAAAATGTTTTGGCAAAACAAATTTTCACCAGTTGTACTCAATAATAGTAACCTGAACATGACCTTTTGTATTAATGTAATTTGCATGAACCTAGAGAATGTAAATCTGTGTTTTAAGATCAAATCTTGGGGGTTTTTATGCTTACTGTCACCTTGAAAAAAGTCAATTGAGTCCTTGTGTTTTGAAAAAAAAGATCATGATTGAAATTAAAAAAAAATGTTAGAAATAATACTACCAGCTTTGAAGCCAGAGAAGGCTTCTTCAGTCAGCTGGTCTGAGTTTTTCTTTAACACAGTCCAGACTACGAAGGTAGGGGACTGATAGCAGTCCAGACTCTGACCTCAGCTGTCTGACCTGATTTTTAGAAGAGTTGAATGCTCGGAGTTTAATCTGAAGTTAGCAGGCCTTGCAGCTGTGTGGTTTGTTTGCCAATCAGCCTGTTGGCCTGAAAATAAGAAAATAGCATTAAACTGGATGAGGAGTGTAGAAGACAATCATTGATTGTAATAAAGTAATAAAGTAATAAAGGGGTAATAAAGTAATAAAGGGGTATTACTTTTATAATAGCTTGACCTACTTTATTTTAAGAAAGAATATGCAATAATTTATTTTGGAATACATCATCATGAAGCTAAAGCTGAATTTTAACATTATTTAAGATAGTAATATTCATATTACCTAGGATAATTTTTTATAGACTTAAAAGTAAAACACTGTCCAATCTTTTAAGTCTTAGGGGGGTTGTGACAGAGTCAAACAAACCTTTTCATTTTACTGAGCTGTTTCATACATCTTTCTAAGAGCCTGAAATTTTATTATATACAACATTATAAAATTAATTATTAAAGTACTGTTTAACATTCTTAGAATACTGGAACTAGTGTAGTAATAAAAAAGTGTATTCCCAAAGGTGGGATTCAGAACAACTTGTTTAAGAACGGAAGTCTGCACATTTTAAAGTATGTATCACTTTCACGGTAGAGGGGCAGTGTACATATGACACCCTAAGTTACCTTGGATGATCCCTAAAAGCCCATCATAAATTCACAAAACTGGTAAACTCGTAATAGACTTAATGTAGAAGTAGATGATTCCTTAGTCAGTAAGCCTCATTTTATTGACTTCAATATATGCTGTCTTGCACTTTGTCCTACAGCCCTCACCACTTCCAAAGACTGGAGTTGAAAATATCAAAAGCAATTTTTTGAGTCAATAATGTTCCTCTTTTATCTTTAAAATATGTGAATTTAGATAAAAATATTGGATTATTAAAAATACAATTAAGATTATGATGGTTTTCATGCACTTATTTCTTCATGTTCTTTTTCTCTTCTAGTCCTTAATAAGCATAATGATGTGAGCTTAAAATAGATGCCTATGTGCAGAACATCCCCTCACTAACTCCTTATTAGAATAGATGGAGAAATGAAAGTGTTTCCAAGCCATATACCTGTTCCTCACTTTGTCTCTACTATCAGTTGGGAAGATTTCTAGAAGTGTTGGGAAATGGGAGGGTGAAGCCACGTTATGCCTAAACTTCCTCTGATGTCAACTTTCTTCCACAGCCTAAAGGCTAGTTTATGTAGATCCTTTGCATTCCTAATTAGCCTCAGGATCAGCTCTCAAATGCATAGGTCATCACCACTACTCAGTAGAGGTAGATCAAGCTTGCCATGGTCTTTCTGAAGGGAAAGTTCTCCATGGAACAGCAATGTGCCCTTGTGGCCAAGAAGGCCAGTGGCATCCTGGGGTGCATTAAGAAGAGCGTGTCCAGCAGATCGAGGGAGGTTCTGCTCCCCCTCTACTCTGCACTGG
>JAAGNO010012301.1:36974-56470 GCA_033439905.1 Ceryle rudis | reverse complement strand
ATATGTACAGTTCCCAAAGTAGTGGTATTTGAAATTATTATAAAAAGATATTATTTGGGGGTTGGTTTTTTTTTTATTGTGGGTTTGTTTTGTTGTTTTTTTCCACAGAATGTCTAAATGCCTCCCTATAAATGCAACTTTCTAAACATTCTAAATTTCCTCCAATTACTCTCTTTATAGTTTTAGTTTTAGCACTTGCACAATGGAAGATTGGTTAGGCTTTGCAAGAGTCTTTAACAGCATGCTACACTACCATCTTCTGGAAAGAAATGAAAATAAACTTTTTAACTGTTTAAGATCTAAATAGTTTTATTCTGTGTTTTCTTCACCTTTTGCAGATATATATATTTGCAGATATATTTGCATATACTGACACTTTCCAGAGCCCACTGGAGAATATTCTGAACAGGGAAAACCCAAATTATTAAGATTTAAACTGGTATGTTTAAGAAATGTGTCATTCAAGAGGAAGTTTTTCTTTCCTCCCTTTAAACTGTACTTCAAATTATAATTCTTGATATTTTAAAGCTAATTTTCAATTACTTGCACAGCATGAAAGCTTTCCAGATTAAGTCAACTTTGCTGTAAAAGACCCTCATTTCACCAGTTGAAATTCAGAATTTAGCTCTTTTTATGTTGTCATGAACAGCAGCCTAGAAAGCAAAGTTTGTGCCACATCCAAAGTTGCAAAACTTTCCAGTAATTGTATCCAAGCTTGTGGGTTGGCTTGTTACATAGATAAGACTGTTTGTGAAGGTCAGTCCTGGGAGCTGAGGGGCTAGATTTTAGTGTAGTAAGCCAAAAAGAGAAACATTTTTGGATCAAATAAACCAATGTAGTGACTATAATTGAAACCACAACATATTTCTTTTGAAATTAAAAGTCCTGCTCTATATTAGAAAAGAGAAGAGAGAGATATGAACCAGTGTAGTCCTGGTATTAATACTTCTCATATTTCGCACTCTATGTACTGATTTTTTTATAGGACATTGTTTCTGAAAATTTTCTGTAATTTTGATAACTTGAAACAGTGTTCATAAAAGGCTAAATGCCTTTGATGCTGAGATTAACCATTCCTTTAGCTGTGATTTTGATTAGCAAATGGAACAAACCATGGCACCCCTAGATCTAGTTACTCTCATAAATGCAGTTCACAGAATTGCTTTTTGAGATATTTACTGTAGGAATATGTACCATGGAAGAAAATGATAGGAGAGGTATCAGAAGACCTACATAGTGAACTCAGAAAATAAATACTTCCTCTTGAAACTACTGTAGAAATTCTATTAGCACACTCTAAGATGTCAGATGAAATTGGACTTTTTAGGTTACCTTAAAGGAAAGCAAGACTTTAGAAAGAGAGATACATGTATAGACTTACAATTAACAAAAAAAAAAAAAAAAAAATTTAAATTATGACTAGTGTCTTGTGGCCATCTGTGCTATTTCTGCTTTCAGTATTTCTTCATTTCCTGTTTGAACTTGCAAAGTGAGGCAGCTAGTGAGGAAGATAAAAAAATAAAGTTTTTAATTGATCTATACTTTTTAATTTGCACATTTCACATTTTCAAAGTCCAAGAAAATGCTACAACAAAAAGTAGTAATGCTTTCTGTATGATATCTGCTTTATTTTTTTCTGTCTTTGGTGTATGAAGAAAGAAGTAAATATGGGCAGATAATCTCTGTTGCCTGATATTTTGGTAGAATTTTATGCCTGTATTGATTGCCTTAATCATCCACTGACAAATTAGAAAGTCAGCAGGATACCTTGACTACACAGTTAGGTGGCTTTCACAAGAATATGGAAGAAAATAATACTGCAATGATAATAAAAATTCAGTGAATGTTAAAGGACTGAAGAGTTATCTGAATTATGAAAAACCTTTGGAGTTTATTAATCAACATTTCATTCTTTTCCTTTGAAAACATTGGGCTTGTACTTAGAACTTTACTTCGCATAGAAGTAGAAATAAATTTATTTTAAAATGAGGAAATATTCAGATAAGCATAATTCCAAATGCTCTAGGGACTGACATATAAACTACAAGAAAATTCAGAATTTAGTCAGAGAAGACTGTTTATTTAATTCAATAAAAATGGAAAAAATTTAGCAGGTGAAATATTTCCAATTAGATGAGCTGTACAACTTAATGAAAAAAAAAAGTAAGTCCATCCAGCATTTTTCTTTCTCTGTTTTCAAACGCTTTAATGCGCTGTATACTTGGTCATTTCACTGTGATTTCTTTATTTAGTTATTTATTTTACAGTGAATATTTTCTATTACTGCTATTCTATGTGGTTTAACTCTATAAATTATGTGGTATTCTGTTCAGCAGGGTATCATTTTTCCTGAAACACTTCAGGAGAATACATGTTCTAGAAAAGAAATTCAGTAAATTTTTGTCATTATGCTTTGAAGTTGATTTCTAAGATGCTGAATCCATTTGAGCTGAAGCTCTACTGCTTTATTTTTGTATAGTTGAACATGCAATGATTATGAACATAATAAAATGAAAATTCATTCTTGGAAACACTTGAGCATCAGTAGAAAAAGCATTCTCTTGTTATAAGCCCAGATGCAGTGGCATTTGTCCAGGACACTTGGCTTAAGAAACCTAGTCTTGCAAAGATATCAAGGGATTTTTCATGATCACATCATGAGAGTTGCTGCATTATCTAAGGTGAGGTGTTTGCTTCTAGAATGTGCTTATATAAATGTTGCTTCATTCTTATGATTGATGTACCACTTATGGAAAGAAAATCCCTTTTGGTAGTTTTTTGTATTACCATATATTTTCTGCATTACCAGGTAAATAACACTGTGTTGGCTTGAATCTCACTTTACTGGGTTTTTTGTCACTGATTTCTTGCATTATTGAATGTAACAGCGGTCCTGGTTTTGATATATCTATATGTCCTGGAATGTTTGTGGAGTTTTTTTCACAAGAAATAACATTTTACTTGACTTTTCTTTACAATGTATTTCAGTTCCTACAATTATGGGTAAGTTAGGAGAAGTGGAAATCAGGAAGTGTAAAAATTGTGAACCTACTTCTGGAAGATTCCCATGATGAATTCCCATTCATATGTTCAACCACAGACAGGTACACCGACTTCATTAAAACAATACATGTGTTAAGTCTTGTATCAGTGTTAAGATAATATTTTCAATTACAAAGATATTATAGACCAGAACATTATAAACATAAATAGGAACATGCACATCTTTTTGCATTGTTCAACCCTATGTTCAAGCTAGCTTTTTCTTGGTTCGTGCTATAAAGAAATGAGACTAAGTGTTTTTGAGCTGACTGACATTTAAAAACAAAGAAATAAGACTCAGTTGGGTGATTAGCTACTATATGCAGTGGTATGTGTGATTCTCACCTATTTTTCAGGAATACATTGAATCTGTGAGGAAAATCATATCTCAATTTTTGGTTCAATAGTCCAAAATATCATGTTCTGTCCCTTAGAAAAATGCATGGAAATAAAAGTCAGTTAAGGTTATATATCACGCTAACAATCTTATTGTAGGTATACAAAGAGATATTATACTGATCTTATATTAAGACCAAAAAATAAAATCTTATTTTCAAAAAAACTTTGCATGGAGGACATATTTTTTCTCTCAGAAAAGTTCAATATTCAATGGAAGTATGGTGTTCAGAAGTACAAAATGCATAGCCATTTATAAATCAGTATTTAGAGAAAACTTAGGAGATACTATACATTTTTAGTAGATGAAAGAAAAAGAGTACATCATGGATGATCTAGACAGCAAAAGTACTTAAAATAGGAGCATGATGGATGGCTTAGACCATCAGAGGTGGAAAACTAGTATTTTCAAGTCATGACACAGGGACAGCGAGTAACTAGAAGTCCATGTGAAAGGGTCCTGAAGCAAAAATAAATGAAAAAATAAAAAACCCTGCTTCATTTTTAAATTAAAGATTATGTCATATAATATAAACAACACTGTTATACCATGTATACAGCATGGTTTTCCTTCATAACACTATCAGCTAAAATGACTAAATATGCACATTATGATGTCAAAATTCCAGCAACGTATTAACACCACACATCATCCACCTATATGTGTGTGGTCCATGTCAGCATTTCCCTTGCCTTGTAAAAGCATACAGTTAAGCCTGGATTGCTTTAGTACCAGGGAAGGATTTATTTATTAGAATTTCTGTATGCTAGTTGTTGGGGTGTTAACTTGGGAGACTTGGGTGTAGTCCCAATTTGGGAACATCAAATTATCTCTGCTTCTGTTGCACATGTATAATATAGAATCAATAACACAGTCACACTTTGCAGAAGTATTCCAAGGTAGAAAGCATTCGGATTTGCTTCCTAAAATACTGTGATTATAATGACTATAGGAGTTCTTTAGTGAGATGGGTCTCTGAAGGGAGTTAGACAAGGCTCTTTCTATCTAATGTGATGCATGTCAGTAATTGAACAGGTACAGAATGAAAAAAAGACAAAAACAAAGACTACTTTTTATTTGTTTTCAAATGTTTGCATCATATTGTTACATCAGCAACTGAGATTTTGGTTGATTTATTTATAGCTCTGCATATCTAGTACTGAAGTAGAAGTGTCTGGAGCAGAAGTGTTAAATAATAATAATTGTTAAAAATTTGGCAGACTAGTTTAGTATCTTCTAACCCTTAAAGTATTTTCTAACCTTTAAAGCACTGGAAATGTTGGCCCAGTTGTAACAATGCCTTCTGTGGATTTACTTAGGTGTTCTAATGATAATGAAGTGATCCCTGTTGACTACATTTCAATTACAATTGAAAATGAAATATTTTGGAATATTAATATTTATGAAAAATCCTAAGATTTTGTCTTCTTTTCTTGTTTGGGATAAAAACGACCTTCAAAATGTCTAGGGCTTCACAGTCACGTCTAATGACAATATGTGCAATGAAGGTATTGCATACTCCCTCATCCAATGAAGCATTGCAACAATAAAAATTCTGGATTTGTTAAATCATGTTCTGGATTCATTTTGAATACTTACTGGGAAGATATTTTTTAGTGGATTAATTGTCTGACTAAAGGAAAAAGGTTTACAAGCACATATTGATGGAAACGGCTCATTATTGTCGACCAAATGCAATTTGTGTGGGCAAAATAGAGAGGAGTGTCCACTGTGGGAGTTACTTTTCTCTGTGCGGAAAAAAAATAAAATAATGTAGAAATAGCTGACATGTAATTAAGTGTCATTTATTTTTCTTCCAGCCTTCAGTAATTTATGATGAATATACTGTAGGTCCAGGTAAAATGCAACATGACTTTATTTTTCACCAGCTTCATCACAAAGTCACTGGAATTCAGAAACTCAAGATATGATCTGTATATATTAAACATATATTTAAGTAAACCATTTAACATTGGTAACAGTACATGAGGAAATCTTTTTCTATGGAAACGTTCCACACATAGAGTTTACAAACATAACTGGCCTCTCTAGCTGCTGGCTCACTCTGTATCTCTTTGTATCTTGCATTCCAATGAATAAGAATAAACCATTATTTATTCTTGCCTCTCCCGGGAAGGAGTGAAGGAAGAACTTGACTTTTGCCTTTCAGTGTCTTCACCTCCTCCACTAAGAGCACGTGAGAAGCATGTGCTAGCTTTCAGCCACCCCTTTTATATCTTAATCATGTCCATCTCTGAACTTACTCATTCCCAGGGGTTAACAAAGAGTAGTCAAGCAGTAGGAGTAGTTATGGGAAAGAAGAATAAATAGTGCAGATGTCAAGAATTAAATCTAGATCATATTTAAAAACCCTCTCGCCTCTCATAGAGTTCAAATCTCAATTGCTCTCTTCACAGTTGCAGTCCAATGGTTTTAGTTTTCTTGCGTCAGCACAAAGTGCAGCTCAGACATAAGCAGAAGGGTTGCTCAGTTGTGGCATGTGCCCCACAGACCTCAAAGCAGTCTTTCCTTTGCTGATGGGCACACATTTTGGTTAGCTACCCTGAGGGATCACTGTTTTCCTTTACAGACTTCATCTAGGATCTGTGCTTTATCAGGGGGAACTGAAGTGGGTGTTGAGTACCAAGAATAGGATGGAACAACAAAATAAGCAGGGCAAAACAAGCAGTGACCTGGAAAACAGAGAGAGGAGGATTTCTGTCCAGTGGTGAGGCCATGTACATGAGCAGGGCTCAGTCAGCCAGCTCTTAATAAGGCGTGCAAAAACCTCATGAAAAACAACGTTTGTTTTTTCGTGTGGCCACCAGATGACACTAGAGAACTAGGAATGAATTTTTATTTTTTTTTCTCAAGCTGCAGGAACAAACTGCCTGCTCCGGGTACAATTGATATGGGTTTTTTGCATAGTTTGAAGTCCTTTCTGTGAAGGGAACAGTGGGATTCAATTTCAGACACTTTGAAATTCAAAAGCATAGATGTAAAAATATCAGTACCACTGATATGTGCACAAACTATGGGCAAACATGTCTCATCTATGCATTTAATTATATCAGGTCTTTTCAAAACATCATTATTTTAACACTTCAGCTTCCTCATTTGTCTTGGGAAGAACTGTCTAAGCAATACTGTCTGAGCAATGAACACACATTTATTACCACTTCTTTTCATTTTCACAGAGTGTTTGATTCAATTACCTCTTCCCCATTCTTTTTTTGCTATTTGCAAATATGGAGCAGAAAGGGCTTTATCTATATTACTTTGTGTGTGTTTGCATCTAGTATCGTGATTAAATCTCAATTAAGATTAGTTCTGATGATGTTACTGCTATGCAAATCTTTCTTTAGCATTTCTTTATCGGAAATTTCCACCCATCATTAATTTTGGTTTGGTAATTTTTTTTTTCATTTGCAGCAAGAACTACACATAATCCATTTGGAAATGTCAACAGGTTTTACATCTGAAACTACAACTTTTGTTCACTTCAGCTCTAGATAGCATAAATAAAATGTAACACCAACACAATAATGAGTAATTGAAATTAATATTTCATTTCCAAAGCTATGAATATTTCAGTCATTACACTATTGTTACTTTTCATTCTAGTAACAGCTATGCAGTACATCTTATAACTATTGTAATACAGATATTGGAATATCCAATATGTTGATGACAAAAGAATATTCAATACTGAATAAATTCTGCACCAAAAATATCCCTCTCTTCACCTCTTTTCATCTTGAAAATAAACCATATCAATAAAAATCACATATAAGCTCTTTGTTGCAGATGATAACCCTGATAACACATAATTTAAACACACCCGAATGCTTTGTAACAGTCTTTGAATGTTATTTCCAGCTTAAATAATATAACAGTGCTAATACTATAAGACGTCGATGTACAAAACCTATTTTGGTTCTGCAAAACACTTTGCAAAGTGCCCAAAGTAGATCAACAGCCATGCTAACTGTATGGTCTGAATAACTGTGTCTCGGTCTCCTTAATTAAACAAGCAGATGCTTGATACATTATGCTGTGTTTGCATTTGACACACTGCGTGCAGTGACCGTTAGAACATGATTTACATTTCTTTCCTTCTCCTACACTGAACAATTGCATGCTGTGGCTCTCTAAAAGTGGGTTAGGTTTTAAGGGAAATAACTGGTCTTGGGATAAAACTGCACAAGATTCTCACTGGTTGTTTTCCACTGAAGCTATTTTCCAACAGGATATTGAGTTTTCTTTAGAAGGACATTTTTTGGAATGTGTCTGCTTTCTGCAGACAAATCAATCTTTTATTTTTGTTGGAAAGAGAGAACACCTGACAGCTGAAAAGCCTTCGGCTGAAAACAAAACAAACCAAAAAGACTTGGAAATACCCTCAGTGCCTTACATCATACGTCTGAGTCAGATCACCCCCAATGCAGAACTGCAGTCATCCCTCAGTGCAATCCAACACGAGAGTCAGGTTGAACTGGGGCTGCAATGTCAGGAAAAGGGGCAAATACCAACTTTTATAAAACCCAAAGAGGTCTTAAAGAAAATTTTTTCATGTTTCAGCCGAGGTTTGTGGTGAATAGCCTCAGATGTTTTCTTCTATATTTTTTAAAATAGAAAAATCATTAATTTTGTGACCTTTTCCATTACTTAGTTTATAGCACCCTAATTGCACAGAACCATTTAAGTGACAGAGGCCAGGCAGGAATATCATATTGCAGATGGGGCAACACTGGTGAGGCTGCACCTCGAATACTGTGTTCAGTTTTGGGCCCTTCACTACAAGAAAGACACTGAGGTACTGTCATTTGTCCAAAGAAGAGCAACGAAGCTGGTGAAGGCTCTGGAGAACAAGTCCCATGAGTTGTGGCAGAAGGAACTAGAGTTATTTAGTCTGGAGCAAAGGAGGCTGAGGTGAGACCTTATTACTATACAAGAACCTGAAAGGAGCTTGTAGTGAGATGTGTGACAGTTTCTTCTCCCAAGTGACTAGTTAAAGGACAATATGAAACAGCTTCAGGTTGCAGCAGGAGATATTTACATTGGATATTAGGATAATTTTTTGTCAAGTGCTGGAACAGGCTCTCCAGGGAGTCATAGAGTCGTCATCCCTGGAAGTATTTAAAAGATGTGTAGATAGGGACATGGTTTAGTGGTGGACTTGGTAGTGCTGGGTTAACAGTTGGACTCAATGATCTTATAGGTCTTTTACAATCTAATTGATTCTATCATTCTGTGATTTGGCCTGGTGAGGTGAACTGTGGTTAGACAGAGCCTCAGATGGCTGGACAGGGCCATGGAGACACAGACATGATGAAGCCCAGCCAGTATGGAAGGTCAATGAGCCAGGGTGCAAATGAGCAGATGGGCAAAGTGAGAACCCAGGCAAGGACATGCAATGCATGAGCAGAATAACTGAGGCTGGAGCTAAGCACAAGTACTAGAGAATCAAATCAGCTCCCAGAGGAGAAAAAATATCCAAGAGCAACCAACAGGCAAACTGTAGACTACTGATCACCTGCATCCTGCATCACAATTGCACAGTAGAGGTGTAACTACTCTTCTTTCAGTTGTGAAACATTAAACATCGGTGACAGGTCCTGCGTTAGCCTTTCCCATATGCTTGCTTATGGTCGTGTACGTAAGAGAGAAATGTGTCGATGTGGGCCACAGAGATCCTGAAAAGCATCTTGAAGCAATCTCCATGTCTGACAAGGCTAAAAGCATCAACAGTTGTTCTACATATAAATTAAATCTATATGCTAGAGCACTACTAGACTTGGAGATATTTTTGTTCAAAAATTAAATGGATAATATCAATAATATATGCAGGAGCATGCACAAAATTCACAAGCAATGGGAACATTCAGGTCACAAAGCTGGAAGAAAGTGTACCATGATATGCACACACCTGCATGTGCAAGAAAGCTGCTCACAGCACTGATTCCTTCACTGCAGTCCTCGGGTTATGGCTGATAGAGCCCACAGAATTCAGGGTGGGAGCTATGAGTCACAGGTGCAGAGATGCTACTTGATGGGTGAGACTGGGACCAAGACCCAAAGCATGGGTTGGGATCATCCCAGTGAAATGGGGAGCTACCAGAGAGGAGGGCAGGGCTTTGAGCTGCTTTGACATGTAGGAATGAGCCTTCTGTGTCAGGAAAGTGAAGCAGCCCTTACCTGTGAGAAACACTGAGGAGCTTCTTCCTTTCAGTCAGGCTCAAGTGCATTTTTTTCCTCGCCAAGAATTTTACTTTTGGATTAACTGTGCTTATCTCTTCCACAAGACTCTTTTGAGTCTCTGATGTTCTGGATTTACTTTTTGTCCTAATTATAACATTTTTTCCTCCCTAAATCATAGTATTGTTCACCTAAAACCACTCACATAATTAGTCAGTTAATCCTTTCTCTTTAGTCCTCCTTTACAGCATCTAATTCATTTACAGCTAACAAATGCCATCTAGTGGTTATTTTGTGCGTAATTTAGCATCTAGCAAAATATAGTAGGTCAGCATTGAATGTCATTTTTTTATGACATAAAAATCATAGCTAATACAGAAAAGAGGATAACATACTTGGGACATACTCTTGTTATCTCATGCTATTTGTCGACTGAGAGGTAAATGCTTATTTATCTGATTGTGTTGATTCATATCTTCTTAACTCCCAGACTAGTTACATAATCATGAGTATAAATCAAGTTAGTGAAACTATGCTCCATTTTCTCAATAAAAGATGTATGTCCACAGTGAAATTTTTCTACACATTTCAGACTAACTTTTCAATTCCTGAAAACAATACTGTGATTCATAGAAGCTGTTTCCATTTAATTAAACCAACAGTGACACAGACATTCAGTTAGTGCAAATTCATAAAATGAAAACAATTTTCCAAAGCAGAGATTTGCATAGGCCATGAACAGCTTTTATAAGAATTGGATTCTACATATACAATAGCTATGAAAACAGCAGACTGTAGAGATTACAGAGGCTTATAAAGTCATGATCACTACTGGGGAGAAGTTATAGGGAGCATTTATTATTTCTCAGAATACACAGATGATGATGTGAAGGTTTAAAAGAAGTATATTTTCATGATGCACAGAATTAAATTGTAGGATACATTGCTTCAGAATATGAGTTAAAACACAAGCTTAGACAAATTCAGATGTAAATACATCTTATTATCTACATCTTATTATCTAAGTTCTCTTACAGATCTGTATGTGCACCATGCCTAAATCTACTGTCCAGTTCAGGATTTCCCACAGTTGCTGAAAGTAGGCAGAGTCCACATTATGAAAAATTAGCCTATGTTTGCTTCACTTGATATATTTTTTCCCTAAGAGACAAGTTACTGATGATCACCTGGTAAAAGGCTCTGGAACTTTATTTCAACCCCAGAAGTTAATTCTGTTGGTTTTATCTGGCTCAGAAACATTTTAAAGGTTGGCTGATTTAATGGGTTTCTTAAATTAAGTGCATATAATCCCTTACTGGAAGGTACCAAATATCCACAGCTTTTATGCAATATATACACTGTATACCCATTCATTCATTAAAACTGTTTCACACTTCCTCTTTAGAATTTTATTTCTTTTTTGTGTTTCATGTTTTCATCCATCTTCTTTCCAGCTTGACTAAACAGACCAAAGTGCTCTTCATATTGAGATAAACATCTCATTTGCACAACTGTGATGTATGGGTAAGGTAATAAAACAAGTTTGCCTGTTGCTACTTGGTGTATAATAAACAACAGAACAAAGATAATAAGTAAAATTACTCTGAGGTTTGGCCTTTGTGGACAGTTTAATGAATCACTTTTCTCATACCACGAAAAGCATCTGTCAGGTGAATGGGGGTGAAAGATGAAGCTCATGAGTTGGTTCACTGCAGTTCATGGTATGTTAACTCTAAAGAGAAGAAGACTTTGAGGCGTTTCTTTTATCTGAATTTATCCTGAAATATGTTGCATTCCTACATAATGAGGTTAATCTAAAACCAAAACCAAATTGTAGAATGGAGAATAATTGTGTAATCCTGTCACCTGTGAGTTCAGCAAGGGTGCTGAGTCACTCACCGGCATCATAACAGGTCATGTGTGCCATAGACTTGGAAAAAGTCATGAAACCCTTAAGAGGTAGCAGCCATCAGATACTGTGTCACCAGAAACTTAATGTTGAGTTGAGTAGTCATTCTGGTCGTGTGGGGATGACACTTGTAGCTTTAGACTAGCAAGTAAGAAAAGTCTTCAGGTTGTTTTATTTTCTAGTAAGCCATCACAAATGCAAGTGGCTAATACAGGGGGCTCAGTGATGGCAGCAGTGATCGGGTAGCTCTGCTTTTCTGAAATCTACAGGTAGCTGAACTTTTGATTGTACAAAACATTGAGCTTGCTGTTTAACTGTATACATTGAAAAAATAACCTATTAAATAACTTCAGAAAAGTCTTAATGTAAGTAATTTATAGAAGAATCAGGAACTGCTTTGATATTTCGGGTTAAAAAAAGAGTTTTCAGTATAAAATCTAGGTGAAGGGGAAGTCAGAGACTATGTTGAGGGCAGTCTACTTGACCTGCTGTAGGACAACACTGACATACCATCCCAAGGGAAACTAAAATTTAATAAAAATCTTTTTATCATGATTTTTTCACATATTGACTATTTTATCTCACTTTACTTTTATTCATGAGATTTCTCAGGAATGCAAGCATCTACACTGAGTGTTGCCTAGAAAAAAGTAATTGATGCATCTCTACATTAAATATAATAAACAGTTCATGAGGTTAAAAGAATAACATAATAAACACATTTCACAAACTTGCACTTGCTCAACTGTTTACATTCAGATTTGTAGAAGAAACAAAATCTGATTAATGGAGCTACTCTGGTAGTTTTCATATTAACTGATCAAATCCCCTTTTCTAGACATGTATGTCATAACATAACTTAAATGTATGTTTTACAAAGTTGCCGTAAATTATACAGTAGAATCAGGGTCACTAATGAGCTTCAATTCCATTTGGCCTACATAAGTCTAGAAACTTCCTTCCACAATACGTGTTCTGTACTTATCCCCATCTTCAGAGTGATTAAATTAGTAACATTGAAATGAAAGCCACAATGAAATAAAAAACCCAGCAGGGCTAAAATTATATCAGGTAAGTAAGTTACATTTATGGTAACTCATTTTCCACATATTCAGATGGATACACATGCTCTAAATCAAATGAGGGATTTCAGGAATCTTGAAAAATAAATCAGCTTTCAGAATTTGGTTCTCAAAGGATGAATGGAGAGTTAAAAGTCTAGCCACATCTGCTGAATTCCTTGGAGTGTATATACTGTCATACTGTACTGTAACTAATGAAATAAGACATAATTAGTCAATGTACCTGATGAGAAGAATGAAATGAATACTCTCAGCATTATGTATAAGACATGGGTTTTGAATCTGAAGATTTAAAAGAGCTGCAGATCACTTTAAAGAAATGAATGGTGATTTGACATATTTCTGTGATTTGAATATGAAAAATGGAATGGAGTGGGACATTCTAGGAATGAGAGCCCCAAGAGATATTTTCTATAAAATTAAATTTTATCTGACTCATTTCGAAGAGCAGGGATCAACAATGTGTCCACCACAGGCAATTAAAAAAAAAAATCTTAAAAAACTACTTTGGTGATTAAGGCGTCAGTACCAAAAAGCCCATATAGACCTGTGAGACAGGTAATTAAAACCTACAAGCTCAGATAATAGATACTTTAGAAGCTTGAAGTTGAAGAATAAAGGAGAGACAGAAGACACAATGACATTAAAAACATTTTAACAGAACTATTTTTAAATCCAGTTGTAAAACTTGTTGTCAAGATAACACATAAATAGGATGATGCAGAACTTAGCCTTCTCTAAAACTCTTTCAGCTAAGCTAGAAAGTCTTTTTTTGTGTTTCGTTGTTTGTTTGTTTGTTTTTCAAATACTGTAAGATTTCTATATCTGTAATCTGAAAGGGAGGAGTTTTATCACCTCACTGAAAGAGGAGTTAACAGTTTGAAAGTGGATACATACACTACTTTTTTGAGGGTACAAGGTGGTGAAACATAACTTGTGAAAATGGTAATTAGTACAGATTTTTCCTATTGAAAATGAAAATCTTATGTGTACTGGAGCGTGGTTAGGTACACAGACACAGGGTAGTTCCTTGTGCTCCCTGGATAAGTGCAGAATATATCATGCTGGCTGAGTGCTGTTGCATCTAAGGTTTGTAAAGTCTGGTAATTCAAAGATCCTTAATGGCTGCTATGATGTTGTTCTGTGTAAGCTGTAAATTACTGAAGTGGAATAGACTCCAAACCACTCATGACTGTCAGATGAGAGTCAGGACTGCTTTCTTCAGATCTTAAACGCTCAAGTGAGATGCTTTAACCACATACCAGATTAGCATTTTCTTTCATTAAGCATATAATGCTTCATTTCAGAATATTTTTTTTTAATATCTCAAAGAGATATTGACTGCAATCTCTTGAGCTGGGTCAGTGTTATGGAACAGCTATGTGTGTGCTTGTGAGTGAATCTTTAACAAAAAAGATTGATAAAACTTGTCTGTAACCAAACAACAAAATATATCTTGATCAAAATTTGTATGATAGGTATTAAACAGGACTTGAAACCATACATTAAACAACTACCTAGTTACTGGATAAAGGCAGAAGTCCTCTGCAAATCAGAGTATCAGATCATGAATCATCTTGCCCATGAGTAATGGGAATAAAGTATTTTCCTAAAGACAACATTTAATTGTAAAAGATGTAACCCATAGGAGTGGAGAAATCTGCGATATTAGATTCTATCTTTGGACTTCAGTATAAATTCTTCCTCACTGATGTCATTTTGCATAAAAAATCATGTTTGAGACAAAAATGTTTTGCCTTTCTGAGGCCTCCTTGAGGTGTCAAATGACTCCTTTCACCTTCTTTCCCAACTCTGTTCTTTAGAGGAATTTAAGGGTGCTTAGATACAAAGAGCACATAGAGGAACGAGTCTGAAATAAATAAATAATAACCTACCTGTTACACTTCATGTTTTGTGACTGTATATTTATCATTTTGCAAAGAAGTGGAGTGTTATTATTAATCAATTTTAGTGGTATCATAAAAGTCCTGATCAGAGAAATGATTTGTCCCTGTCTGTCCAGCAGAAGAAACATAATCCAGGAGTCTTAAATATTCATACTAACAGCATCCAATCTCACATGTCTTTTATACCAGTTGTAAAAATCTGGCATAAGATGAAAGGTGCTATACACATATTAAACTATATAACTAAAAATAGCTTTTTTTCCTAGATCACATACAATAGCAGAGAGGTTTCTGCCTTACCTATGCTCCATGCGTAGAGGAGCTGCCTTGAATGCTAGCTTGATTAATTTCCAAAAGAAATGGATTAACACAGATCTTTATCCCACTTATCTAGCAATCATTTTTAATATTTTTAATAAGGTGTGCATATTTGTTGCATGACAATGTTGCATTAAGAGCATTTCTTATATTACCCTGTCCTTGAACTCTTGTAGTACAAAATTATAAGAACTACACAGCCTCCATAAAAATAATGAGATGTATGAATTGTATAAAAGCTCATAAATACCAGATCATATATGAGCTCTGGCATATTTGTTTAAACATGATGTAAAGCTCAAGCAGTGTTGTAAACATAAACAAAAAAGGGCGACATTTTTTAAAAGCATAAATTTTTACAAATGGTATATTACATTAGATTTGAATAAGACCTAGGTTCATGTCTGGAGATAAGCCATTCATTCGGATGTGGAGTTCTCATTCCAGTTTCAAGTGTTATTTTCAACGCGCATTCGAATATGTGTGTCTCACATAAGGGCTTTTGAGGGGAGACATGATCTGAGAGAGCATCTCAGCTGAGTGCTCCTGTCTTACCACTACAGGTCCATCCTCACCATCTCCCCTGCTAGACAAAATCATGACCTTTGTTCTTTTTTAATTGCATTGAATCTATTTCTCCCCCAGTGACCTTTAGATACCCATGTTTCTCTAAGATCTACTAGGGTGCAGTAGCACATACATTTTCTCTGGAAAAATGACCACTTTAAGAGACTTTTGTCCTGTGTGCTCATCTCTGTCTGGTTGTGACTTGTGACTTATTTTACCCTTCAATCATGCTGATACACTGAAACAAATACTGACAATAGCTAAAAAAAAATTCGAAAATACCATAGATAAAATGCTTCCATACACTTCCATATGATTTCACTTTCCAGCACAGTTAACACAGGAAGCTGTAGCCCAATGTGGCAGCAAGTTGTTGAGAACAGGCTGCAACATTGTAAACCAACCATAACATAGAGATAAAATGTATGAAAAATTGTACCTTTGAAAGGAAAAGATCAGGCTGAAGTAGGTGGCTGAGAAAATTCTTATGCAAGACAAGAATCCACAGGATATGTCCTAATTCACTACTTTAGCAATTTGGTCCACAGCATAAATGTCTTATGAAAATTTATATAGCAAGAGGCCCTAGGATGAACTTCCATTTTGTTTCTCAGTAGGCTGGTCTGAAGGATTTCCTTAGAGAAAGAAAAGAAAATATCAGAAAACTCACCCAAGACTTAATTTATACGGAAGAGTTCAACAAAATGGGCTCTAAATAAAATTAAAAAATCTTAAAATGAACAGGTCTGAAGCTGCACTCATGCACAAACCAGCTGCTAGCATTACCAGAGGTCAAACTTAGTTTGTTTTTAGTATGTTTCCTTGTGCAGATATTAGTCTTTGTCTGTAATTTTGGCCATGACTCTTATTTTCTTAGCTCAGGTTAATCTAACACATCATCTATCTTATTGTTTCTTTAAAATACCCCAAGAACTGACATTTACAATTCATGGTATTTGAAATCCTTTTCTTTGGGTCAGTTTGTTAAATTGCTTCAAATTAAATAAACAAAATCTCACTCTGCTATGTTTTGAATAATGTGAATTTATTTATATAAAAATATGTTATTTCATGTTAAAACCAGCAAGCCATATCCTCAGCCTCTATAAAACTTTATATATAAGGTACACTGTTTTCTGCTGAGGGTCTGGCATGGAAGGTTGATTACATGACCTAGACATATTTTAGATATTTATTAATAATTTTTTTATTAAAGGAAACTGGTTTTAGATGAGCAGCGTGGAAGACTGTTTTTGTGAATGAAGGAGCACCTGTCCTTGATTTGACTGAATCTGACTTCTGATACTTTTTTTCAGGTGATACAGTGTCTAGCCCTTACAGTGCTTAAGGTCAGACTTAAGACTAGGTTCAGAAACAAATGTGGATTTGAGGCACAGTGTATAGGGCTCATCTGCCCATGTAGATGACTACATTGTAGACATTTGCATCTCATCCCGTCATCATGATCTTCCTTAAAAATAAATAACCCACACCAGAAGAAGGTGTGGAACATCAACCTGCAACAGGCATTGAGATAAACCTGATGAAACATGCTCTACTGAAGTTCACATACCTCCCCATGACTATACCTGGAGCTTGGAGTGACTAGATCAGCTGTACCTCTGTGACTGATACCCCGAGCCTGGCAAGATGAGACCTGTGTTTGTGGACCCAAGACTAAATATCTTATTATGCCTGAGAGAAGAATTCACTGTTAAGCCTCACTTGTCTGCTTTATACAGTTCTCTATCTCTTACCATTTAGTAAATGAGAGCAGTATTTGCCACACCACCATCCATAACTAGTGTGTATGGTACCTAAACTAGACAAAATGGGATGCTGCAGAGGACTATACCTGAAGTTCTCTCTCCAGAATAGATACTCTTGTGTTATGAGGTTCCAGAGTCTGAAACAGTTTTGTGTGCTTTTGTTAAGTACCTTTTTTCCTCTTAAAACAAAAATAAGAGGAAACACCTTATTTTCACCAACAGCGATTTGGTCACTGCATAGGAAATCAGAGCATTAAGATACTCTCCCTTCTTGTGTCTCATTAGAATATATATCCATGTGGGTACTTCTCAGATATAAAAAAGAGTATTTAAAAATGACTACTGACTATTCTGCTTATTAAAGTTGAGCCACCATATATCCAGAAGTGAAAATTTCACTGACTCAGAGAGAGAGCATGGTGTAGCCTTGCAGACTTTTCGATTTCTGGCAGATATACTTGCAGACTAAACAGCAATTGGATAGAAAGCAATACTTCAGTACACAACACAGTTCCTTAACATCCATCCAACTCCCCGCGTAACTCACAGCTGAAGGTCTTTTGCCAATGTATTATGTTATGATTTCAGTCTGTCATCTCAGACCAGCTAAGCACCTTAGCATTGAGATTATTCAGCTTGCAGAACAAGGAGGAAACTGCAGGATTTTACCAGAAGCTTTGGAGGACATTCAACATCTGTAACTGCTTTCACTAAATTGTTTATGAACAGACTTTACAGTAATATCATGGCAAGAGCCAGGGTGATGTCCTTCAAGATAGGAGACTGATGCCATGTTTAGTTCTTGACTAGTTACGCAGCTATGATAAGCAAGTTAATTTTATGAGCTCATCACCTTCCTATTGATGGACTCCATTGTTCCACCTTAATCTCATCTTCTCCCATATTTTTTCATTTAACAAATACAGGATCCTTTATTTGTACACAATTTGTTTGGCCCCTGCTTCTACCCTCATTCTGATGTTGTAGCCTCTCTCCTTTTTCTCCATGCTTTGGTTATGAAATCCAGTGGGTTCATGAAGTCTGAAGAGACTCATCTACTTAAAATCAAAATAGGCCCTTTGTCAAAGGAGATGAACAGTAAAATAAAAAGGATTTTGTTAATCCCATATTGCTCCCTTCTCTCCAGTGTGGATAAAAATAACAGATTTTTTTCCCTCTCTATGATTGCATAAAGCATTGATGGAGCTTCTTGTTACTGTTGCTCTCATAATTTTAAACCACTTGGAAGCTGCTTTGTTGACTTTAATCTCTGTTCCTACCAGAAACTGTAGCCTTCTGGTGCCTTGTCTAATAGCTTTTATGAGTCTTTCTTCAAGATTTTCTGGGGCTACTGCTGTGATAAATTTACAGCTCTGTTCCTTTGACAGCAATCCCATCACTATAGTGGCAAGTGCAGTGGTTCTTATATATGTCTCATTTATTCATGTGCCTGATTTTGCTAGAATTTTTAATAGTATTTGAATGTGCCATAAATTTGCTGTGTAAGGCCACCTTTCCAGGTCTCTCTTTGGGTAATTTAAACTGTACAATTCTAATTTATTAAGAAGGGAAAAACCAAACCAAACCAAAATAAAACAAAACAAAAGAGCTCAATTACCTCCATAAAAAAAGGTTTTCCTTAAAAGCTGCACACTGACCTCAGTGCATGCAGTTAAGAATATGTGTTTAGATTTTGTGCACAGACCTCATATGTTCTCTGTGTTATAGAATTTATAGGGTGCATTCAAGCTCTGCTCTGTGTGCAACTCTTACTACTTTCAGTAGTGATCATCAAACTGGTATCTCAAATTGGATTTGGGCCTGTAGTTCCGTTTTTTTATGAAAACACTATTAAAAAGAGAAGAGTCCTTAATTCTCTGGTTGTATATAGCCAAAATAGAATGGTTCAGATTAGTATAATGTTTTTTCTAGATATTGAGTTTACCAAATCCTGAGATTAAAGAAAATAATCTTTAATGAAATTTGTATATATATTTTCTAAAATTTATTAAAATCTTATAAAAAACAACAGAACCATCAACTCTTTAAAATCGTTCACAACTTTAATTATGTTTTAATACCATTTTTCCATTAGAAGTTGATTGAGTCACCATAAACTACATATGGAGAAATTTAACAAATCTTTTTCATTACACTATAGCAGTCAGTCCAAATAGATTTTATTCATATTTAAAATTAAATCCACCTTTTATTTAGTTTCCAAATATTAAAAAATGGAAAGTATTTCTAAATAGAGCACCTAAATAAAAATAATATAATTTTATTTTACAGAGAGTTTTCTATTAA
>JAAGNO010012301.1:5442-36854 GCA_033439905.1 Ceryle rudis | reverse complement strand
ATTTTATTTTACAGAGAGTTTTCTATTAAAAATATTATCAAATGCTTTTACAGACTTTGATAGAGGCCTCAGAGCTGAGGCCTCCTCCCATTCAAAGAGAAGACTGGGTTGTGTTAACATTTGTGCTTCAAAGGACTAAAGGTGCTGTAAATATTGCAAATATAACTATTCAGTAAGACAGTACTGCTTCAGGATATTTCCTTCTCTGCAACTAAGGTTTTTTTAAGCTGCTTCTGTCTTTATATACCTATAAGAAGGTATACCCTATGAAGCTATAAATTTATAAGATGCTTGTCCACACAAGGCTTCTGTGGATGCTTCACTCTTCTCTTAGCTGAACTCTGATGCTGTCTCACCTTTGGGGACCACAGTCCCTCTGGAAGCTGAACCTGACTGGCCCTTCCAGTGTCCTGTGGCAGGTGCAGCCTCCCTGACAAACAAAACAGGGCAAAAACTGGGTATGCCAGAGCAGATTGTCACCTCAGCTGTTGCGCTGCACCTCATGGTGATTAACTGTTGCCTCAGGGTCTATCCCCTTAGCATGTTTTGTCTGGGCTTGCCTCCTTAACAAATTAGAATGATCACAGTGTATGCTTGACTAAGGTATAAATAAGGCCCTGCTTAAGAGCCAGAAGAGCTGGTTCTTTGCAGAGTAACAGCCTGGCAGTTGGACCCTCCCCTTGGACATGCTGTCCAAGGACACTTCCACAGATTGAGTGAGCCTCCTTCCCACCCCCCACCTCCTTTGGGTGAGTGGTATCTTGGGTACTCTTGTGTGGGAGGTTTCCCCTTGATGAATGAGCATGTGCCCATTTTGATTCATCTTTCCTTAATGTTTAGGAATTACTTATGTAGTAGTTATATTCCCAACAAACATCCAAACTTGTATGTGGTCAGAAGGAGTGCTGGGAGCTTTGGTTGCAATAGACTCCCATTTTTTGGAGAGTGGCTGCTGTCTGTGGGTGCATCTGTGACATGCCCACACAAGGCCTCCCCATTTTGCAATTGGTCCCCACTTGGCTTATTCCTAGAAGTGGAAATACCTGACATGAAGTCACGTTTTTCCATACATGTATAAAAGGATTGCAGCTTTCATTTTCTTGTAACTCTAGTCAATATAAATTTCTCATAGAGAGCTTTTTTTTTTTGCAAAGACTCTGGGAAGAGTATTACTGCCAACTTATCTGAAGGAGTCTCATTTGTGACTTTACAACATAGTCAAGCCAACTCATGAAAATAAGAGATTTGCCAAACACCCTGTTTCTAAAATCTGAAACAGCAACATCAAAATCCTTCAACTTGCCAGTAACCTTACCTTCCTGAAATATAGAAAAGCTTCAAAGTTTTAACTGTAGTGCCAACTATCTTGTAAGCAGAAGAATCTGATCATAGCTGTTTCATGTTATTTTGGTTATTTTCAAATACTAAGTTTTTGTCTGTGTGCTTCTATGTCAATATCATCTACTAACAAGCTATTAGCTAATACATAACTTATCAACCTCTAAAATGATCCTACCAGTGCTGAAGATTATCCTCATTTGTTGGAAATATTAAGAAATGCAAGAGAAATGCTAGAAGTAAAAACACCTTGTAAATATGTCTCCACGAGAGTACAGAAGTCCAGTATGTTCAGGAACTACAAGTCTACTATTGGAGTTTAATTGTTTAATTGTAGAAAGGAAACCATCAGAACAATTTGAATTTAAACTAACTATTGGATATATCTCTATGTAGAAGGAAAGTCTCTGATAAATGCAGGGACTTGGACTATATCCCGAAGAAGAAAAGCATTGTAGCAAAGGGTGTCCCCTTTTGAAGAAGGGGACAACTCTTTTTTTGCATACTCTCAAGACTGAGGCCCTAGATCCAGGTGTGCAAAGAGCTGAGTGCTACATGCGAATCTGTCCATTTAAGAAAACAAGACAACATGAGCAGAACTAAAAGGATTGGAAGGTGGGAGAGGAACAGAGCCAAGTGCACAGATAAAAGGACTCGAAGAAGTATCTGATACCAGATGAAAAAGAAGAAGATGAAAAATTAGATAGGATAGAGGGCTTAGGAAAAGTGTCCAGAAAAGTGTTATAAGAGTTATAATTCAAGAATATGCAAATTTTCCTCTTAAAGAACCACAAAATTAATACAGAAGAATTTAATTTACCAAAACTCATTCAATAGCTCATGTTCTATGTCATCCAAGAATCAGTGACATGAATTGTGAATCATTCCTATAAACTTAGGAGTACTAAAGGCAAGCTATCAATTTTCAGATAAAAAAGGCAGCAACTTTTGCAGAAATTTGGTTTGACTACCCTTCAGCAGAACAGTATACAACTTTTCAATAATGGAGATTTTAAAGGTTTTGGTCTAAAGGTTTCTGGGGTTTTATTCTTTTCCCAGAGAGCAATTCCAGTTCAATATAAACAGCAAACATAAAACCAGGTCTACAAATGTCTCCTATGAATAGCTAATATATTGGGCACTTTTCAAAGTTGTCCAAGACATTGCAGTTGAAAGAAAATCAAATGAGATTGCTTAGAATTTTATATTAAGACAGTAGCAATAAATTAATGCAATTTTATAATTATTCTTCCTATGACTGCACTAAAATCATGTTACAATTCATGGATGCATGGACAAAGTGAGGTTTCTGTACCATTCAATATCCAGTAAATTATTCAGGCAGATGGGAAGACTGTAATCCCTATATTTTATCATTCTATTTGTCTCATGGCTTTCAGCAGAAGGTTATTTTACAAGGAAATGGAAGCTTGTAAAAATTTCTGAAGTTAGAATTTAGAAAACAGTGGGTTTTTTTCAAAATAATTGAAAAAATATCTTTCGGGTATAAAGGGAATATGCTGTAGAAAAAAAAAAATAAAAAAAATAATCAAAGAAAGTGGACCCAGTTGAACTGAGTGTGGCCTCTGGTATGCAGGGGGATTCGAGTCCATGTCTTGCATAGCTCACACTGGTATATCCATTGAATCCATCTCATGTTCTTCCTCAAGACCGATAAATAAGCAATTATTCTCGTATATGATCATCTTCAGCAGACAACTTTGATGGATACTGATAATTTAGTCTAGGGCAGCTTTAATGTTTGTTCTGTCTGTTCAAGAACACTTGTTGAACAACCTGTCCTATGCACAGTCTTTGCTCTCTGTCACTTTATCTGGTTCATTTTCATCAGCTCAAGTAATAGATTAATGATGTATCAACACTCCCTCTGCAGGGACCTGGCTGTGCTTTCTCCATTCTGAGATAGAACCCTTCACAGCAGGCTCTTCTTTATCCTATACAGAGGGGAGGATCAGGGAGAAATAAGAGAGAACAAAAAGAAAGAGATCAGTTTTGCTTTGATGCAAAAGAAGGAAAACAAAAAAAGCCTGAAAACTCCTGAAGAAGAAAAAAAACCTACTGGTTTTAGTATCAGTTCAGAAAATTAGCTGGGCAATGAATTGTATACAAAGCATTTGAATTAACCTTTTTACTTTACTAATATTTTTTATAACACATTAGTACTTGAATGTGACATAGTGTTTCAATAATGGTCTTTTTAATTACATATATTGCAAAGTTAATTTGATTTTATTGTACATACTACTTCCTTATTTAATGCACCATTTGCTGTCCTAAATTCACATGACATGATCACTACATCTTATATTTCACCACAGCCATGAATTACTTTCTACCAATGTTCTCCCATATAGCAATTCCTCCTGTAGGCTCCTAGTTTCTCCATGTAGCCTGTAGAAGGTGCAAGACAATCAGGTGAGCCCAGCTATCAGGAGTTTTCTCCTTTTATGGGCAAGTTATCTCTGTAGTTTAACTTGTGTCACTTTTTTTATCATATTCATAATATTTAAAGGGAAATTTTAGAGTGAGGACATGGCATAATTTGCTGTGGGTATATACAGTATTTAAAATCTACATTGTTCAGATTTTTTTTTCAAATATGAGCAGTTACTTAGATTCTCTGTAGAAGATCCACTGCAGGTGTTTTACTTTGCCCATCTCTTAAGTAATTCCAACCACTGTTGTAATGTCATCTCTAAGCCAAGATAACTCAAGTGAAGAATCTTTCTTAAAACAACACAATAATTTAGGATTTGGACACAGATGATGATATTCCTCCAGGCACCTTCCACAAGTCAAGTGTTAAGTTTGTCATCCACACTGATGTTTGTACTAGTGATCATATCCTACAGGTGAATAAGAAAAGTTTTCTTTCATGTCAGCTGTATGCTAGAAACACTGACCAGAATGCTAGTTTGCACTCTACTCTTGGTGCACATCCCTCAGAGATGGAGGGACCTCTGTGCCTCTCTGAGCATGCCTGCTCCCTACAATGGTCACTGAAGTTACTGTCATCCAGGACTTCCCTTGAACAGGAAACAGCCCAAGTCTGTCCTTATGACACTATAGCTAAGATGTCCCACCTTCATGACTGGACAGTGCTCAGTAGTGTGGATGTGACACTGCACTTCCACAGCCACATTATCATTTCAAGCTACTTCTGCACCTTTGCTCTTTGTAGATGGAGAAGTGTGATCTCCGTATCTTCTTACCATGCTCTATTGCTGAGCATGAACACATCTGTAGTTCTTAACTTTTCATATACACCATCAGTCTGCTGTAGTTTTAATACTTCTGTCTATACAAGAATACCCATAAAACAGCCATCCTTACACAGATGTAGAAGTCATTGCACTAACTGTACTGTCACATTTTTTCTAACATAGTTAAAAATTTGAGGTACAAAATCTTTTTGATGTGTGAGTATAGTTGTGTTTGTCTGTGAACGTTCTTTAATGAAAAATTAAAAGATAAGCCATATTTATATCAAATGTATATAATTTAAAGTCAGAAACAAAGGAGTGCTCTCACCTAGTCCAAACTCCCACATAAGACAGGTCACAGAATTTCACCCTATAATCTCGTCAGCATTTTATGCAACATGATTTTAAGGTAACAATAGGAGCTTCTTTGTTCTATGAGTTTGAGGAAATTTAGCCAGTTCTTATCCCTCAGAATTGCCAAGGAGATGTGCACGTTAACTCTTTCCTATTTTAGGATTAACTAGTGTTTTCCTATGAATAAAATATCCAAAGTATAATTAAAACCTGATGGAATTCTTGTACAGCCCATGTCCTCAATAAAACAAATAATCAAAGCTGTGACACATTCAAAAAAGACTCAGTTTACCTCGGGGAAAAACAAAACAAAACAAAACAAAACAAAACAAAACAAACAAACAAACAAACAAACAACCCCCATCTGGTTAATCTGGTCCATGAAGTTAAAGATAGAAAAAAATCTACTGTCCCACAGTGGGAAACCTGTTCATTAAACAGTATCTCACCAATCTTCTTACTATTTTTATTCTATTATGAATCAGGAATTATATCAAAAAGTTAAGAACAGATTGGAGACAAAAGCCCTAGTCAATACAAAAGTTTTTTTCAAAAGGTTGCTTAGTGACCTGGTTTGCTAGGCTTTTCTTGCAGTATACAAAAAGTTAGTAGGTAATGGTCTTATATTTATTTTCTCACATTTATTTAGTCATTTATTTCTTCTGCCTACATTACATAGTACACTGTATTTCCTTGTGTTCTGGTTTCACCCCAGCCAGCATCTAAGCACCACATAGACACTCATTTGGTGGCTGGAACTGAATGAATAATATTTGACTGACTGCAAGTGAAACATATTCTAACCTGTAATTCTTAACTATGTACAAAGAAAGTAAGTGCCATGTTAATAGATTTTATTAACTGCAAGCTGCTTGGTCTGGGCAACATGGTCTTGTAATTAAGGTGCCACAATGGGAGACAAGAGCAGCAGCAATTGTCTTTCACAAACTTTTAGTGTCACTTTGGGCAAATGAGCACAAAATGAGCAAAAAAATACGCACAACCACTGTATCATTTATTAAGGAGTACAGTCTCTAGCCCAAGGAATTTTCCTTTGCATTTTTGAAGGCATATTGATAGTGGTATGTACTCTAACCTGGAGCTCAGATATAACACAAAGAACAGAGATACTTCTTTTAAAGGAGGCGACTCAAACAGTGTCTAATGCATGCATGACACACAGGCAGCAACTCTCAATCTTCATGTGTAAATCTATATATATATATTATATGAGGACTGCTACTTGTGATCCTGAAGAAAAGCATGTTTCAGATATTCCATCTATAAAATGGGCTGTTAGACACCTGTTCACCCAGTATAGTCCAAAATAATCAGCATATATCTGGAGCCGTTCAAAAAAATAATTGAAAATATGGTATTAGTCAAAACCAATGATTTTCATACGAGTTTTCCTTTAAAAAAGTAAGTTGGAAGAAAAGTAAATCTGAACAAAAACTGGAAGTTATCCTGGACAGACATGAAAAAAAGGATTAACATAGATAAAAACCTTTCCAAACTCCTGTAAAACTTAAACAACTTTGTGCATTAGATAATTAAAAAAAAAAAAAAAAAGTGGTGGACAGTCTTCAGTTGGCACATCTTCTAGCAGAAATTTCATTGATATCCACTGGACAGAACTTTTCAAGGAAGCACAACATCAAGCCTTGTTCTCATGTCTAGCAACTGTCATCCTACCTATTCAAATGTTGCTGCAGAAAGTCATTATCTGGATCTTCATTCAGACTGCACAGAAGTCAATAGTGCCTGTGCCTTTTGGAAAAAGGCTGAACTAGCAATTGACCTGGCTACTCAATCTTAATTTCTAAAAAAAGTTTTTATTTTGAGACATTAAGTATATGACACAAGTTTTCAAAAAGGATGCCTCTTATTTGTTATGGGTTTTTTTTCTTTTCTTTTTTTTTTTTTTTTCCTTTTTTTTTTAATAAAGCTTCTAAGGACACTAAAAGGCAGGTAAAAACAAACAAGCAAACCAAAATTCTTCTGTGTGTTAGTGACAATGGTAAGGTCTTCTGCCTGCCAAGAGATAGTTGATGACATGTTAGAGCAAGCCAGTGCTCCATCCTAATATTCTGGATTTAGTGACAAAAACCAGATGGTTCAGAAAAGAGGTAAAGAACCCACAGTAGGAACAATTCCTTCCAAAAAGATTTCCTTTTAATCTTTCACAGATAAAAGATTGAATTAAACCTGGAACAGAGACTTTTCAAAGCCAGCTCTAGCTCTTCTTGTGATATGTATAAATGACAAACAATTTGAACTTTTGTAAGGAGATAATATACAATGTGTCTTGTTACATGCTGTTGGTAAACAAATTATTTCCTGCTTATATGGAAAATAAATTAATTATGTTGCATACTAAGGAAAAATATTAATTGAATTTATCAAAGTCTGTTCAGCCTAATTTATAAGGACTGGACCATTAAACAGCAAGAATGGAGATTGCATATAACAATATAAATCACAATTACAGATCATGATTTGCATCACAGAGACATTCAGATGAAACTAATTGGATAAACTAGAGTCTTTATTTTGAAGAAGATTAGTTTTCAATTGCTAAGCTAGTAGTCAAATAATTCTTAAATGACTGGGCTAAAATCACTCATGATGCACTCATGATCACTAATGCACTCATGATCACTAGTACATAAAAAAAGTATGGTGAGAAATAAAATCAAGAAGACCTGGTTTTTTTTCTTCCCTCTTTCACCTTCCAATTCTCAGCAGAGACTTGAATGTAGTAGAGAGTTTTATATTGTATATCTGTTTACAGATATATACAGGGTTCGGGGAAGGACAAGGTCTGGGAAAGAAGATGAAAAGAAGCAAGTTATTCATTATTATACCTGAATTTCAAGTGTCACAGGTATTCACATGTAGTCTGTGACATTCCCTTCCCTATAGTCTAGAAAAAAACCCAACATACTCATCTTTTTAATTTTGACCATGTGCTTAAACCCCAATGAAGTCAAGAAAGCCATGGAATAAATTTGAGCTTTAAGGAAGCTGGATGGTGAGAGACAGTTCTGGGATCAGCCGGCTATTTGCTGCAGTATGAAAAAACAGTTGGTTTTCCCTTCAGACATTGTCTGTCTCCTGTCATTCTTTAAACATCCACAGGGCCTGAAGGCTGAAAGTTGAGCATCTCTTGCAAAGGGCAACCTCAGCCGGCTCCTCTCGACAGGATTTTGATGCAGAACAGTAACAGCAAGTCAGGCTGGGGAGATACTCTACATCTGTTTTGAGCAATTAATCCCCTAGAGGTAACTCTACTCACATGCAACTAATTTTGCAGTGTTTTAGCTAGAATGTGATTGAGTGAGCAGGCTGGAAATTCAAGAAACATGGTATTTATTTTGTGAAAACAAATGGAAAGGCCATTAACCTTCCAATAGAAATGATTACTGTATATGTTTTAAAATATTAGTCCTTTCTCTTCCCAGGCATGAGAACTGTGCAACAGCTTTGGTGACAATCAAGATGATTCTACTTGTCAACACTAAGACAAGACAGATTATTGTGATGAGGAAATCACAACTCTCCAAACATTACCATGAAACTTAACCCCATAAAATACTGCAGCCACTCTTGATATTAATCAGCTATAGGTTAGATTCTCTTTCTCAGAGAAGGTAATCAAGGTCTATTCCAGAGTGCATTAAGATAATTTCCTGCACCTTAGTGAAATAAATATACAGACATGAATGACAGTTTTGCTCTAGATATATTTGCTCTTGTGCACAGATATAGATATTTAACAACACAAAGTTTCTTTGAAATGATGGGAAAGTGGGTATCAAAACCTCTTCGCTCTGGATTGACATGAAAACCAGTGTTAAAAAATTAGTATCATTAATCGCGTTCAGCTATGGATTATTTTTGTATACATGTGTTATACATTGATCAAACCTGGTGTCTCCCACAGAGCAAGCAGTGTTCTAAAGTAATGCCTTAAGAATGTACCAACCCTCTGTGAACAAACTTGGGTACAGGAGGATACCTGAGCAAGCATTTGTCTTAAAAGCGTACCTTGCGACAGTTTTATTCTTTATCTGCCTCCAGCTCTCCATTACATTCAAACAATTTTGTAGCTTTTTACCTAGTTTTACTCATACCTGACAGATATATCTGTGGAATGCATTTCTTCTGGTCGTGTCATCCACGCCACCCCCCACAACAGAACTTCGGGATGAACTTCATTCACTCATTTGTAGAAGCTTTATAGCACTGACTGCAGACAAACTACTGTGGACAGGTTTCTAACACATTGCCCAGCCAATATACACAGCTTTTCACCTTCAGGCTCCCTCCTTTTTTACTTTGGTATTGAAAATAATTTTCGCATTTCAATGAATTGTTTAGACAAGTGTAGGCTTCACCAGACAAACCTATATTTAATCGAAAACTGAATTAAACCTACTGCTTCCAAATGGCAGGTTAATATTAAGAAAATACTTTGTTAAGTTACAGCTTAAAATTAAAATTATATTTTAAGAAGTGAGTATGTACACTCTAATCAGTGTTTCTCCACTAATAATGAAGAAATTATGACTGGGATGCAGAGATACATAGATGAGCTCTTTTGAAAAGTTAAAGCATATAAATAATTATTGCTTCTTTTTAATTTTTTTATGTACAATTAAGAGATTGAGATGAGACTTAATTTTTTTAAGCTGAAATACCTGGGAATTTACTAGTCATTGAATTTCAGAAATAACAAAATCTGTTGTCCTAAGCAGATATGTGTTTTTGAGCTCTCTTTCCTCATGGAGCTTTTTTATGACCAAATCTGACAACTAATTTCTTCCACACTTCTTCAAAAGACAGTGTCTTTTCCCCTCAGTGTTCAAATTCAGAATGATTTTACTCCTCCATCTCTGCAAGCCTCTAACTGGTTGTTGAAAGAAAAGTAATGTTATTTCTTCAATTCAGAGATAAGTTCGTATTATTGAAGGAATCAACAGATCTAATTTCCAAGGAGCTTTTGCAGATGCTTGAGAGCTATATTAGCTCTGTTCTGCTGGCAGTTCATATTCTCCATGTGTCCAGAAAGGTAGAAAACTTTTAGATAACACTTTGCATTTGGCACTGGGTTAACTGCTCTGACTGATGGTAAGAAAGATGAGAATTGTTTCAAGTATTGCCACAAATTTATGATCCCTTCCCATGAAAAGAACAGGAAGAAGGGCATTGTTTAAGAAAGTTTGTCTGGGTGAATCTGCTCCCAGAGAGGTCTTGGACTGCTACAGCCATTTCTCAGGATAAAATTGCTTAGTTTGAAGCAATCACAACCAGGGTGATTTCTATGGGATATTTAATCATACAAAATGAGCTATTATGCATACTTCCACTTAGAACTCATAATTTTTGGAAAGGGACTCCATAAGGAAAATTCCATTTTAGGAAGTTGCATATGTTGTGAAAAATTAAGGGATACAGTGAAAACAACAAATTAACAGGTATATAATCAATGGCAAGTACCAAGTAGATTAGTAAGCTATCTAAAGAATTCTTTTCATGTTTTACACTTCTCACTTGGAACACATCATCTCACTTCATGCTAGATTGCACTAATGATTATCATTTAGTGAACTCAGAGTGTCTTTTAGTATCAATGGACTATAAGTTCTCATAAAAATTAAAGCATACAGAACTCTTTAAAAATAAAATACAATGAAAAAAAGAAGCATTGGATAAAACCCAGTTTGGAGATTTATTAAATTTTTAATGTGAAAAAAGTGAATGTACTTTATAATCCCTCTGGGTACAACAGTTCTTAAACCTTGAGTATGTAAAACCATACAGATTTTAATAAGATTTATGAATGATGTACACTTCAAATCATTGTCTACACATAGCAAAAAATAACCAAACCCATCTCATCCCTAGTTACTTCTCACCCTAAACTTTCCCTTTAAATCTTATAAACCTGATAAAAGAAGCTCAGGAGACATCACAAGTTTAAACTGGTTTTCTATCATTGAGTCAATAAGAATTCATGTACTTTCAGACAATTTTATGATTTACAGTTCTCACATTCCAGTCTGGTTCTTACTATAACAAGGTCTCCGCAACTGTCACATCCATGAGTCACATTATTAATCCACTGCCAGACTGTTTGAATTGCTACACTTGTAAAGGAGCCAGCATGAAACTCTTGATTTTTTGCAGACAGTCTGCTAGATCCTTAGTGTGTGTAAACTAAAGAAGCTTCATAGACTTCAATACAATTCCAGCCAAGTACAACCACTGATAGTTCCCTGGTGCTTATCTCAACTTCTGTTGACTTATTAGGTGTCTAAATTGCAGTAGCATGTAAGTATCAGAGTCACAGAACATGTATTTTATGGACACACGAGACAAATATTTGAAGATGACAGTGACAACAGAATGCTTCTAGTGCATCGGTTCACAGAGATAAATCTTAAAGAGATTACTATATTCAATATTACATTTTAGGAATCAGCTTTTCTAGTGCTGTCTTACTACTTTCTGTACCACCAAGCCATTGGTGTCAATTAGAATTTTACTCAGTATGGCATGGGTCTAGAGGCACACAATCTGACTACAATCCTCGCATGCTGAAATCTTTACTGGCAGCTCACAGGCACAAATATTAGCCCAATAAACAAATATGAATGAAATTACAGCCAGTGAACAGCACAATCATGTTAAAAATATATTCTCAATTTTGAAGTGTTTTTATTAATAGACTACTGAAGACTGACTCACAGACTAAGTCATTTTGCATGAGATGGCACTGAGAAATAGCAACAAAATTATTGCTTTTTATCAACAGACTTCACACTTGAATCTACTATCAGAAGTAGATAACAATAAATGCAGTCAGGCAGATCAGGCACAGTGAGAAAGTCATGAGACAAAATTAACCACAACACTTCACCAGTTTAGCAACAGCTCATTTCCTTCTCTGTTGTGGAAAGATAGTTTAAGGAGGGATTTTGAGGGAAACAGCTATGTGACTGTCAAATGAAATATAAGGGGCATGATGGGAAAAAAAATCAATAATTTGCTTAAAAATTCATAAAGTTTGAAAAATAGGTGGTCAAAAGTGGTAATGAGATCGGAGATTAAGCTGGTGTTTCAATATGGAATCGAGATGATAGGAGGACCCTTAAAATTAACACAAGCTGATATAATAGTGCATATGGTAGGGGACATCACAAGGCAAAATGGATGGTACATTGTCACAACAGATCTGGTATACAAAACTATAACAGAAATGCAAGATGATGAAGACCTGGGCAAGAGCTCTAGATGAATATGGGTAGTAAGGGACATACCGTAGACTCGTTATATGGGAGGAACATGACTACACTAATATTGTTCAGATGTGGCTATCTCATGTGTAAGTGGCTATGGCAATGGCCAGGCAGATCACCATCCTGATTGTTAACATGATAGAGGAAAGGCAGCAGGGAATACAGGAAATTGGAAAAGAAAGGATAAGCAAAAGGAGGAGCAACAACTACAAGTTGTCCATGCAGAGTATGCAGTTTAATGTATGTCTGCAGAAATAACTACTTTAATATGAAAAATACAGTGAGAAGAAAATCGTAGACTCATAGAATCAATTAGATTGTAAAAGATCATTAAGATCATGGAGTCCAGATGTAAAGTTCTAACACTGCCAAGTCCACCACTAAACTATGTCTGAAGTGCCACATCTATATGTCTTCTAATTACCTCCAGGTACAGTGATTCAACCACTTCCCTAGACAGCCTGTTCCAGTGCTTGATAAGCCTTTCAGTGAATAAATTTTTCCTAATATCCAATCTAAAACTCCCCTGGCACAACCTGAGTCCTTTTCTCTTGTTCTGTCACTTGTTACCTGGGAGAAGAGACCAATGCCCACCTCACTACAACCTCCTTCAGGTACTTGTAGAGAGTGATATGGTGTCCCCTAAGGATCCTTTTCTCTAGGCTAAATAACTCTGTCTGCCTCAGCTTCTCTGCATAAGACTTGTGCTCTAGACCCTTCAATAACTTTGTTGTCCTTCTCTGGACACCCTTCAGCACCTCAGTGTCTTTCTTGTAGTGAGGGGCCAAAAACTGAACACTGTATGTGAGGTCCAGCCTCACCAGTGCAAAGTACAAAGAGTTGATCACTTCACTAGTCCTGCTGGCCACTTGGGCACACTTCTGGTTCATATTCAGCTGACTGTCAACCAATACACTCCAGGTACTTTTCCATCAGGCATCTTTCCAGCCACTCTTCCACAAGCCTATAGTGCTGTATGGGGTTGTTTTACGGGGTCATTGTGACTCTAGTACAGGACAATTACATGTATCCCATCCAGCCCCATAGGCTTGTGTGTGCCTCAGTTGTGCAGAAGGTCACTAACCATTTTCCCTTGAATTACAGGGGCTTAATTCTGCTCCCCATTCATGTCCTCCATCTCAGGGGTATGGGTACCCCAAGAACAACCGACAATTAAAGACTGAGGCAAGGGCATAAAGTATCTCAGCCTTTTCCTCATCCTTTGTCACTGTGTTTTCCCCTGCATTCAATAAAGGATGGACATTCTTCTTTGCCCTCTCTTTGTTGCTAACATATTTATAGAAACAGTTTTTATTGTCTTTTACAGCAGTAGTCAGATTAAGTTCTAGTTGGGCTTTGGCCCTTCTAATTTTCTGCATAACATCACAATAACTTTATAGTCCTCTTGAGTTCACTGCCCTTTCTTCCAAATGTCATAAACTCTTTTTTAACCCAGAATTCTAGACAAAGCACTCTCTTCAGCTAGGCTAGTCTTCTTCCTTTCCCTTCTTCTTTCAGCAAATAGGGACAACCTACTCTTGCACCTTTAATATTTTCTTCTTGAAGAATGTCCAGGCTTTCTGGACTCCTCTGCCCTTCAGGACTGCCTCCTGGAACAAAAGGATCTGGAAGACTGTTCACAGATAATAGAAAGGGAAAAGGAGAAAGATTGTATGAAGTATACAGGGAGAATCAAATAGAAGAAGAACCATGAAAGGTTAGATTTCCAAAACCCAAAGGAGGACAAGTTTTCAAGAAAAGCAAAGATAACAGTACTGAAAGCATTAGAAGAACATTAAAGAGGAGGACATAATATTAGTTGAAAGACTCCAGAGGAGTCTCCAAGGAAGACCTTGTGGAGGTTTTTGTTAAGACTCCAAGAGAGACTGTGGAGTCTTCCAGCTTGGAGTTATTTAGAAGCTATCTGGACATCATCCTGGGTAACTGAGTCTAGGTGGCCCCCCTTGAGCAGGCTCAATGGCAGGAGTGGAGGCTGGAGAAGACATAGCTAAAATTAAAAGTTCAAGTATGTTTAGGATGTCCTACACTCGATTTTGGAGTTAAAGTACTCAAAAGTCCAATGCAAGTTAACTGAAACTATTTGCATTCAGGTGTAATGCTTACCATTTGACTTGCAACGTATATGTCCACATGGGAGCTGATCACCTTAGGTTCCTTTCCCAGGCAGTGAACAGAAATATGTACCTTCTGGGAATAACTTAGGCTAACCTAAGTAATATGTGCAATACATTTATATACACATACTATTTATATTAAGGCTGCTTCTCTATTCCAATAGTGATAGCAGAACCAAAAACTCCCTTGAACATATCCCTCTAACATCTGCTTGCCTTTCCTTTCATACACATGTGGGACAAAGCTCTTTGAAGTTACTCACCTCTCTAACTACTTTGTCAGCCCATAGAGTATAGAAAAAGGTAATTTCATGCAAAAGACCTTTCCTGGGGAAGATTTCAAATAAACATGAATTATGGCAGTTATAAAAATGGCAGTGTAATCCACCCTCCCTCTTGGGTATGTATTTGTCATTAATCCCTCTGTATGGGTCCTAACTCACTTTTAAAAAGGAAGTTTAGGAAAAGTACAGATACTGATGTTCCAACTCAATTTGTGTTTGTGCTACACCAATTACGTAAAGAAAAGGATGTCTCAGCATGGCTGTTTGCATTGGAACAAGATAGTTGTCCAATTTATTTCCTTTTATTCGGGCTGGAGTGGCTCTAAGAAACTCTTAGCTGGTGACCTGTAAGAAACTTGAAACTATTGCAGCAGCTTCAAATTGCCAGACTACCAGGCTACTGCCAGGCATCATTGAGTCTGCCTCGAAATATGGTCTCAAGCTATTTTCATTGCCTCTGTGCCATTAGGTGAGTTGTTGTCTGGCCATTTCCACCAGTTTTCTTTCACCAAGAAGTAGTTTAACACTCATCTTTCAGCATTTACAAAGTACTGTTGTTTTCTGTTTAAGAGAAAGGGAGAGAGTTGAAAGCTTAGACTGGCATTCTTTATCCTTAGTCTGCGTACAACCACTTCATCTCATTAGCTCAGGATCTGCCAACACACTGGCATACTGCATGGGAATGCTCCTTGCTTCCAAAAATAACAAGTCAGGGACAAGGAAAAGGCATATACTTCATACAAAGTAAAGGAAGTTTTAAACTGTGTAACATGTAGTCCAGTCTGATCCCACAGAGCTGTGAAGAATTTTCTTATGTCTTTCAAAGAAGAAAAAAAAAAAAAAAAAAAAAAAAAAAAGTTAGAAATTCTAGAAATACAGGCTACTGGAAACCTTAGAAGGGACCACCAGTCTATCTTTAGTGGTTAGACACCACAGGATTACTTAGAGAGTAACTCTCTGACACAAAACCCAAAATCTTTATGGCAGATAAGGACCTTTATAACAGCCACAGAAGTGTGGAATTGCTAGGGTGAGGTTTGCATAGCCGTGCTATCAAACTGAAGACCAGTATTAAAAGACTAAAAGCTGCAGATGTGTCACATGAAAAGATCAAAAGAGATTCAAGACATCTTCCTTTAACAGAATGGAACAACATGCAACTCAGATCATCCAACAGTCCCCATTGATGTAATTTTAAGGATAAAAAAATTCCTCTGGAATCTAATTCTGACAGTCACCTAATGCAGAGTGCATCAAGAGGACATATTGATACGCATCAGTAATAGTCTGATTTACCAGAAGAACAAGAGCACTCTCTATCCACATCTTTTATCTGATAGTGATACTATTGCTATCATTACTTTACACATTATTTCCTCTCAAGCTCTTCAAATTATCCTTTTTTTTTTTTTTCTTTTTCTTTTTCTTTTTCTTTTTTTTTTTCTCCTTCTTAAGTAAATATTAGACTCACGGAAACAAAAGCATTGAACTGGAAAGAATTATGGATGTCTCTAATCCAAGTCTTGATGGCTAACTTTAAAGTTAGATCAAATAACTCAGGGCCTTACCAGGTGTTTTGAAAGTTTCTGAGGACAGAGCTTCCATAAGGTCTCTAGGCAATCAGATCCAGTGGTTAAACCTTTTTATTAAAGACAAGAAAAAAAGTTATTACAATCAAAATTTCTGCTATTGTTAATTGTGACTTTTGCTTCTTATTTTCTTGCTGTAGCGTTCTGTGAAGAATTTGTCTGTCTTCAGGTATGTAAATTGGAGGTGTAGAAAATTCCTAAGGAAGGAGTATGTGTGAAACTGACACAGTATTTCAGATTAGATCTCAGAAGCACTAAGTAGAATGACATAATCTCATCCTCCATACTGCAAAGACACACTGCTAATATTTTTAGCCTGTTGAATATCAATCAATATCAAACTGACTATTTGTATTGATGCACAGGGTTAGTCTGCCCTGAATATAAGCCCTCACATGTGTCTTTGTTGAAACTCACGGTACTTCTACTTGTCCATCTTTCCAGCTTGCGAAAGTCCCTTTGTTCTGAAAGGCAGCCCCTGCTCTGCTGTGGTTTGACACTACCTCTTCAGGGTGCCACTTGTGAATCAGGTAAGGCTACATTTCTGTCCCTTTCTCCAGGTCTTCCGTGGATACAGTATAGGCACAGTACCGACCCCTCAGGAACATCTTTTGTAGCCTGGCGCAAGATAGATTTCAAAGAGTAGCTTGTTGTTACATATTAAAATATCTAACTCTGAAATGATACACAATTTAAGTGAGAGATTTCAAACAGCTAAATATAATTCCAAATCTGGCAATCCAAGCAGCTTTTCACCCACTCTGCAGTCCACCTGTCTAGTCCTTTTTTTTTTTTTTTTTGCTACAATCTGACTACAGGGTGATTACTTGATACCCTATCAAAAACCTTACAGAACTCTGTCTCTTCTTGCTTCTTCAGATGTTCTCGGTTTTGCTTCATATAATCCGATTTCTCTCTGCTCATACTGTGTGTACTCCCAGGCACATTTTTGTTACTCAAAAGACAGAAATAGTTCAAGAATACTTGTAAAGTCTGCATTGATCAACATATCTACATCACCAAGAAGTTGATATCTTCAATAAAGGTGACAGATAAAGAACAAAGCAGAACTATTCCAAGGGCACCGAGAACCACATGTCTGAACTACATGTATAACAGACAGTGTTTCCAAAACAGCCCTAACCTTTGGTATTTCATCACCCAGTGCTTTCCCGAAAAGATTGCTTCCTTACTTTCTACTGTGTAGCTGCCCAAAAAAATTATGGAAAATTTTTCTTGTTTCAGGCTTCAGTTGAATATGGTTTTAAATAAGGTAGTCAGCAATGTCTCTTGAGTAGAGCATTAACATAAAATTTAATGAGAAAGCAAAAAATTAAGATAACATAAAAACATAATCAGAACAAAAAAACAACCAACCAATCAACCAAACAAAACCAACCCTCCAAAAAATAGTCCATATTAGAAGTATAGCTGCTGAGCCTCCAGTCCATGCGAATGCGTTCAGGTGAGCCACATCTCTGAATTTGTAGCTAGCCTGACATGGAAGAAATAACATTTGTAGAAACTGGCAGTTAAAACCAGGAGACATAATGCAGTAAAAATTAACTCTTATGATTACACTGCCTATGTACTGGCACAGCAAATCCTCGGAACCACATGTCAGTGGTGCAGCACAAAAGCTAGTTTGACAGATGTTTAAGAAAGGCTGCTGGACATCCTTTTATGGTTTCAGAGAGTAGGAAAAAATCACCATGGCAGAGTAGAGAACAGTGCTGTTTCTTGGCAGATGTATGAAGCATGTGTTCTGTATATGCCCTGTATGGAAACAGGGAATGCTCAGTGGACCTCCGAATCCTCTCAGCCAGAGCCCAGACACTCTGTGAAATAAAAACCCAGACATCGGTCTGGCTGAAAGCATTGAAACTAAGCTGAAAACACATGTGATTACTTGTATAGGTGGCAAGAGAAACTGGAATATAAAGTACTCTAGACAGTCAATAAACCTGTCTTACAAACATCCTTTTGTCCTCAGTGTAAAAAAACCCAACAAAACAACAAAAAACCCTCAAGTGTAGCTAAACAAAAATGTCAAATGTTTTAGAAAAGAGAGTTAGTTAGATTTTCTCCCCACAAAAAAAAGACTACTTATTCAAAATATCCAGGGAATATTCCCAGCTTTGCAACCTAACTGTGCTTCCTGTCTGCTCCTGCAGAAGTTAGCATGTTAAAGAATTTTTGATGCATCACTCACACATATTCTGTAAACTATGCTGCAGGGTTTGGATGACCAGTGACAGTTGTGAAATCTAACTTTTCTCTCTTGGAACAATGTGCTTCCCTACATGATCTTGGAAGGATCAACTATCAGAGTAATCCTTTATCAACGTAAACATCCTGTTATCAAATTCAGGTAAGAATATCTTTGATAGCCATTTTCTTTTCTCTTTCTTTTCTTTTCTCTTTTCTTTTCTTTTCTTTTCTTTTCTTTTCTTTTCTTTTCTTTTCTTTTCTTTTCTTTTCTTTTTTCTTTTCTTTTTTCTTTTCTTTTCTTTTCTTTCTCTAGCTTTCAATAGAAAAGGCTGCAAGATGGAAAGAAAAGGAATAAGAAAAATGGATTTTTCATACTGTCAAAAAGTATCCCTAGTTAAGACTGTCATAATGCTACTGTTGACTGGCATTTGTGATTGAAATAAATAGATTACTTCAAAGAAGCAGCTGATATTTTTTTCATCATGATTGCAATGAGCATCTTTTTAAAAACGGAGATAATGTGAGCATCCCATACTGGCAAAATGATAGTGATGCAGTGATTTACAAGCAAACGTAAGATAATTTCCATAAGTGATAATGCTTTCAAGTTTTCTCAGTTTCTGTAACACTCCTTTAAAAAGCACTAGATATCTGGTAGATATAAGTGATGATACAAGATCATCTTCTGCAAAGTCTCTTTTCAGTTAGTAGTGATGCCTGGAGTTATTCCTCCCTGTTGAAGGACTTTGCATTTACCTTGGCTGAACTTCACAAGGTTACTGTTGGACTATTTCTCCTGATTATTGAGGTCCCTCTGAATGAAAGTACAGACATCTGGTGTATCGGCCTTTCCTCCCTGCTATACATGATCTGCAGACTTGCTGAGGGTGTCCCATCATATATGTCAATAATGAAAATGAATAGTATTGGGCCTAGTATCCTCCCTTGGGGTATACAGCTAATAACTGGACACCAGCGGAACTTTATGTCAACAACCACCAGTTTTCAGATCATCTCACCATCTACTTACCTTGCCCATACTTCATCAGTTTATCTATAGAGATATTGTGTCAGAAACTTTACAGAAGTTAGGGTTGAGTAGACCATCTTATTATATAAGCCAGTAGTGTTGGTCAGGTATGCTGACTTCTAAATGCTTGTTGACTATGTTCAATCACTTTCTTGTCCTTATCATTTTCAAGAATTATTTCCTTCATCACCTTTCAAGGATGAAGTGACTGAGCAGCTTGTATTTCCCTGGGTTCTTCTTCTTCTTGCACTTCTTTGAGATAAGGGTGACAGGAAGAGGGAGAGAAAATATTTTTTTAAAAAAGCAGCAATGCAAAAGATAGGATTCTTCCAAGCAGGTCCCCAAACAGGTGAGGAATAAACAAACAGCAAGGGAGAAATAGTCCAAGGGCTAGGAATGCCTAGGCAGTTTCTCCAGAGTATCCCAGATGCAAGGCTCCAAGCAGCAGCAGCCTAGAGAGAAAGTCAGGTTAGCAGATAGGACCTCTTCCCCCTGCATCGGGGTGTCTCCTACCACTCTCAGACATTGTGTGATTTCCTCCTGGTGCTTTTGCATGGATCAGGTTCAGTCAACTCAGATGCTTTATTGGCAAGAGCTTATTAATCTGCTGTCACAGTAGTGACCTATTCATTCTGCAGTCACAAATCTTCAGTGTGGAAAAGGAGGTATCCTTCTGGCATCATAATTCATAAGCTTCCAGCCTTCACTACTACAAAAGTTTCCATTTCTTGACCTAATAAACACACTCTGACTGCCTCTCATTCCCTACAGCTGGAGGTTCAGCCTCAGAGAAGATCCCATCAGTCCCTTTCTCGCCACCATGGTTACTGTGCCGTCCGCTGGCCTCTATCAGTGCACACCTTCTGCAGGTGAGGAGCCCATCTACCCCAAACTCTAGACACCTGCATCCCCAGACTTGAAGAGCTGCATCCTGGTTTAAGAGCTTGGTCTGGGTCAAGACCTAGAATGTTACTGGGATAGTGGACCCATATAGGGCATCATAGCCATGTCTGGACATATCTCTGTTGTTTCAAGCCCCCACCCATAAAATCTGTATCCTCTGCAAGCTGCAACCTGGACTGGCACTTATACAGGCCTCCCCCTAGAACCTACTGTGAGGGAGTTGGACCCACCCCAATCTGGAGTCATCTGGGAGAGATGTTTCAAGAACAGCTAACCAAGCTTGTCAGAAGCTGCTGGAGGTTGCAGGAAGTCACAACCTCCTGCTATTCTTTCCCAGTATAAGTAAGACACTCTGGCATTCCTCAAAGAGGTCCCTGATGGTCCCAGAAGTAGTCACAAGAAGATTTAGGAAGTTTCAAGGCAAAGCCCAGAAACTGCTGTGTGAACTGCTGCATCTGTTTTCTATTATGCATATGTGGCTGCACTCTAATGATGGAGGTGAAGTAGAATCTTGGTGTTAATCTGTAACCAAGGTTGTCATCCTTGCAACAGGAGCTGGGCTGGGGACACCTTAAACTGGATATGAACTACTTTTAGCTGTGCTGAAAGATGGTTGTCCACATTGTAAAGCAACCACCGACTCTTGACACAAATCTGCTTCTTTTCAGGGCAAGTACTAGGATTTGCTAAAGAGTACTTTGCAAAATTTATGCCCAAACTCACAGTGCTGTTAGTCACTGCTTTATAGATGTTCCAGAACTTACCACATCATAAATAATGTGTCTCACCTGACAGTGAGGCAAAGCTGTTCTGACAGATTGAAGGCAGTCAGAAAGTAGCAAAAGTAGTAACATAGATAGGCAATTACAGAAGAAATGAAGCAATAAAACCAACCTTGCATAGTTGCATTGTTCCCCAAACAAAACCAAAGTGCTAGAAGTTAAAGAAAATGTCAGGATAATAATAACCAGAAAAGTAAACTGGTTCCCTCATAAGTCCATGTAAGATTTGTTATACCTCCATGGTGATATTCTTCAGGTATCATTTGTGCAAAATACTAACTCAGTTGCAGAAATTTGACGTTGACTGAAACCTGCCATACGTTTGCCTAATGTTCTAAGACTTTATAATGCCATAGAGTTAGATACTGTGCCATACTGTTAAAGCTGTGCTGTAATCATAAAACAGTTTTTCCTCTGTTAAAAGTGAATCTGGCAATGCACAAACATTAAATCTCAAAGACTACCCTGCAGAGCAGTAAGAGATTTCCACACACCACACATGTAACAGCACACACATGGGAGAAGAGCAATTGTCTAGTTTGGTTTTGTGGATTCATTTCACTCTTAACACTGTTTTGTGTGTTCAGGTCTAGTGCAAAAGAAAAATGCCAAATATTGTGCTAGCCCAAGCACTGTGTAACAACCAGCCCCATGTGGTGTTAATTGTGAAAAGTGTCAAACATCTTCCTCAATTTGATTTGCAAGTCAGAAATGCTAAAAGGCTCTTCTGCCATAAGGTCTATCAGACCTGCCAGTGCTCAGCTCTGACTGTAACTCAGGGAGACCCAAAACAAAAATGAGGAGGATGAGAAGCAATTGAAACTATAAATTTTTATTTGTAGTTCCTTAGCATGGATGTGAAATCCAGACTGTCAGAATGATTGAATTATGCTTGGGTTTTGTATTGCTGTTCTGATATGGAATGGCAGCCTGTATATACTTTTTTTTTTTTTTAAAAAAGGATGTATTTTTACTTTTAAATCTTGTGCTACCAGACATTTAATATATGCATTTTCTATGCTCCTCAGTCCTAACAGGAATTCTGTTTACATCAAGGTCAGAAGGTCTGAAGTGCTTTCTGGATGAATGACTAAAGGGCAGCATGTCCCTTGTTCTGTTGTGCAGCTGCAGCAGCAGCAGGCTGGAGCGCCTGGCCATGGCAAGCCCCTGGCAGTCTGCAGGGTGCAAGGGAGGGGTTGTTAATGAGGGAACACCAAAAACTGCTGAAAGCTTGCTATCTGGTGAGAGAAAAACTTCATTCCCAGTTTCTGTGGATGGCTAAGTGACACAATCACCTTGAAACTGAGCAAGTTTAATGATATTAGTTATTTCAGCTTTTTCAGGCTGTACCTGAGCTATGTTCCTGCAGTGTTGAGAAACACAAAATAGGTTTAAAAACATGAAGTTTGTCTCAGTCAGTTTGCTGAGATACAGCCTGAAGTACGGACACAACTTTAGATAAATATCCAGCTCCTCAATTAGATGTAATTAATGTGCTGGAAAATTGGGCAAATCACACATGCATCTTTGTATCAGCTACACATTTTCAAGGGTTTTTTTACCACATCCCAAGCAGAGATAGTTGCCCCTCAGAATGCATAAAATATCTAATCCTTTGTATGGGGTACTAGCTACTACCACATTATGAATTAATACTAAATGCTGAGTATTCACATCTGTTGTTAATACCTTTTGAAGCTGCAGCAAAATCATCTAGCCATGCTATGATTCCTAACTGAAGGCCACCCAGGCTTGGAAAGCATTAGCTCTTTTTTTATCTATTCTGCTTTGCTGAGGAACACAAATTTCTCCCAAACGTAGGCACTTAGATACATCTAAGCTTCTGGTTTCTGTACTGTGTCCTCACTTCTCACTCTGGGGTGTTGTGTTGGGGTCATAGTAACAGAATGACTTCAGCCTGAGGAAGAAATAAGGATGAGGGAAGCTTGAGAGCAAATTAGTCTGAGGAAATAAGGACGAATATACCAAGAGCTTCTGAGCATAAACGACTTGCTGTAAACCAAAGCTTGATTCAAATATCCTTTGTAACCAACAGCAATATTAAGGAGCTAGGTAACAGAGAATGTATTCAAGGGAGGGAAAACAGCTGCAAGAAGCAGAAGTGATTGAGGATCCATTAGTGAAATCTGGACATAGATCCAGAGGTACATGGCATGAAGATGTCTTGCAGTTTGTATAAATGTAAAAGACACAAAAAGCATCTCTGTCCAGAAATGTTGGAATAGAATGGAGCACATTGGTTTTCTATGGAAAAAAAGGAGAACTCAGTACAGTTGAATGAGATGAGATTATGAGACATTTCATTTTACTTCTTTCTCCTGCTCAGTTTTTTCACAAGCGTTAGGCAAAAGCAAGATTTTCTATGTGTTTGTATGTATAAATATATATAAAAGGAAAAACCCTTATGACAAACATTGCCTTCATCTACTGCTATGAGGCAATCATTTCAAAACCCTGGTGCTTTTAATCACTCAGTCATTCTTGTCCATGTCATTACCTTTGCTTGTTAAGATCAATCCAGAAGTAAGTGATGAAAACAGAGGCTGAAAAATAATTTGAAGATTAAAGAAAGAGTCAAACTATACTTTTTCTAGGACAGCACTGAATTAAGAGATGGGAGGAAACTACATGTCCTAGAATTTCCTTAATTTTCCTACTAGAGATGTGCTACTTGTTTGTTTGTCTTCTCCCCAGGCTCAAATTGACATGTGTATGGCCTAGCCATTGTTCTCCTTTCCACATTCAGGGAATCCTGAACTACTGCAACTCTACTGTTGTGGTATTTTCAGAGGGAGGGATGAATACTTCTTGTAATATATGTGAAGTCCTCTGTAATTACAGAATGCACAGACTCATTTTTACACCAAATGTAAGCAAGTTTTTAGATATATTTCTCTATTAAGTGGCTTTAAACTACACTTTAGTTATTTCAAATCAAAAAACTAAATCAAAAATTAGGAGACCTATCGATAAAGTTAAGATTTCAGCTCAAGTGAAAATCAGTCCAGCAGTCAAGGGAATCTACTGTACATTTACAAAGCTCCAGATAAATTGCTACATCCATATCTGAGAGCTCAAAATAATTGACAGTACTGATGCTAAAATATTTTGGCACATAGCTGGTACTAAGGATTACCAAGTGTCACTGAAAGTGACAGAAGTTGTAGGAATTCCTTGAAGAATGGGTTCTTCACCTAGACTGCTTCTGCAGTCTTGCAGATAGTATGCCATTTTTTTCTTCCTGTTGCTAAAAGCTGCAGGAAACTCAGAAAGGGACTGATATTTCCAGCTAAGCAGGTACTGGAGATTTCCAATTGACCTCAAACTCCATGCTAACATAATACAGATTGAATTTAACTGTCAAATTCTTTAGAGACTTGCATATATTTTAAAAAATGTGGTTTATGGCAGAAGTGGCTAGATATATAGATTTTTATAGGAGTACATGTGAGTGTATAGCCTGGTTAGTTTATTACAGAATACACTGAACTAAAATTTTATGCTCTTATATGGGCTTAGAAATGCATTCAAATTTCTCTTTAACCATTACCTCCTCCAGATGTCATTTTCTCTTTTAAATAAATGTAGAAGCTATTTCTAAGTTGTCCCTTAATACAGTAAGTTGGAACTCTTCTTCTTAATGAAGGAACTTTAAACAGTTTATGTTTTAACAATCTTATTTGGGATAAATTTTCTTGTAAACTAGCATGAGATCTAGTGAGATTCTAAAATAGTTTATTGTGTTGAGTTTGATAGAATCATTCTCTTTCTCACCCATTTTTCCAAATTTTCTCTGGACAAATCATTTTTCTAGAGTTCTAAATTAACTGTAGACCCCTATCCTCTCTTAGCACTTTATTTTCTATCACATATGTCTGTAGCCTCCCAGTCAGAGCTTCCAATGTTTTTATTAAAAAAACCAAAACAGGTTTTGAGAGTTTATTGTCTCAAAGTGACTGATAGCTAGAAATAAAGAATATTCAAATCAATTAAAATCTTGTCCATACTCTGCATACCATACCAGTATTATTTTTTTAATGCTTTTTTTCTCTAAGCACAATGTATATATTTGTATTAGAACAGATCAGCAGCAGGCAGCAGCTATCAGACTAGCAGCAGGCAGAGCTGGGTAAGGCACAGGCAGACCAGGGTAAGGCACAAGCAGCTGCATTGCCTTGTTGGCTGCACATCAGCAGCGTTGGCAGTATCAGGCAGGCTCAAGGACACCCGACATCCTGGAGCAAATAACTGAAAAGTCAGAATTCTCTGTACTAGTGTGTAAACCAGAGGGGATTCATCCTGAGTGTGTTATCATACCAGTACTGTTCCCAGGGCTTCAGCATCACAACTGGCATAAGCTGATCCAAGTCAACCAAAGGTAAATTACCCCATTTACCTCCCTTGTGCCAGCACTAGCACTTCTGTGGTGGGGTGGTGACACAAGACAATTCTAGCTACAGACTGGCTGGATCAGGAAAACACCCTAGCAAAGCAAGAGAAAAAAAAAAGAAAAAAGATGCTGCCACACGAGCTGTAGAGGAAATAGGAAGAATCAGTCTATCATCAATTTAGAAGCAAGCTTCTGCTTACCAGACTTCCTGAGTGGAGCATACTTATCTCTGACATTTTTGTGAGCAGGGAAAAGCTGTCTCTGGGCTTCCCATACACCACATACTTTTCTTTCTCCTTCAGCTGTATGTAACCTCTCTGTGGAGATTTAGTGCAGAGAGGAATCTGAGCAGAATTCAACTTTGGAATGGTCAGAAGACAAACAAAGTGAAATTACTTGTAACTGAAACATTTAGGAAAAGAGTGAGAGTAGTCAGAAGCCAACAGTTTGGTGAAGGTAACTAGTAACCAGTCAGGCTGAAAATCTAATACCAATTCTATATTTGTCTGTTATGTGCTATGTTTGCTCAGTTAAAAAGAAAGGAATTGGTTTGATCCACAGCTGTGTAAGTCAGTATAACTGTGCTGTAGGAAGGGAAAGGAAGTGAGGTTTCTTTTCACAAGATATATATAAGTCTGTGACAATTTCCTACAACTTGCCAAATGGGTTGTTTCACACACTTGTGTAAATCTAACTTTTGGCTTGAGAATGAGAGTTTTAACAAATTTTCTCAGAATGATTTCCAAAGTGTATAGAGATTTGGCTGGGTTGAACTGATGTCATAGTGGATCCAAGTGACACACAGACAGAGGCATTATCATCTATTACATGGTAAATACAAAAATCCACAGATAGCTTCCTGTTTTTTGGATCACCTGAATTTTTTTTTCCTTTTTTTTCTCCTTTTTTTTCCTTTTTTTTTTTTTTTTAGAAAAGGAGGGGTTTTTTAATCATTTCCCTTTCAAGTACATAAATAACAAAGGATGCAAAACTTAACAAGTTAAAAGAAAGACTTTGTAAACAGATACAGTTTTATACAGAAAGTCATTGATGTAGTGATAAATTTCTCTGCTTAAATTAGGAAGCAGTTTTGATTATTCAGAGTGTCAAACAATGACAGAACTGAGGAGTACATTATTTTCTCAGAAACTTTTTGTATCTTCAGTATGGATCTGATGTGAGACTATTAGCAGTGAAAAAAGCATTTTTCCTGACCTTATCTCTTCCAATTATTTCCTGCATATTCCTTTCAACATCTTCACAGTGAATTTTATCTTCACTATAGTTGAGTCTACTACATTATGAAAATTATTTTCCTTCTTGTTCTTTTAAGTAAAGTATGTGTTAGTATAAACATGCTCGGTAGCTAAAGTCAAAGACAGAATCTGAAAAAAGAAACCACTTTACATCTTGTACAACTTAATTAATATCATGGACCAAATTCTGCTCTACCTCTCAGATGCAGAATGCAATCCAGAACAGAATTTAGCCTTGTGTGGGTGACATGTAAGCCATCACGTTAACAAAAACATTTTTAGAAAAATCAGGTAACCAGTGTTCAGTAACTATGTATACAAACAGTGGGGATTCATAAAAGTGCCATTTGGGTTAAAAACTGCTTAGGAGGGGGAATAAGCTTACTTTAGGCTCTCTGGCCTCAGAATAGCCATCGTTTGTTCATGTCTATGCATCTGTTTAAAATTTAGGCATATTAAATTTTCAGGGCCTTTCCTTTAACAGGATCATTTAGAGAATTCCACGTGCACAAGGCTATTAACTTTCTGGTAGTTTCTTGCTTGACTTGTGTAGTCCATTTACCAAGTGAGCCTTTCTGATCCAAGAATTAGAGAGTTTACTCCTGTTTGATTTGGACTTTTAAAAAATGTCCATAAAATTTTGCCCTTCTTTTTAAGTGCAAAATAATAAATAAATATAGTTTATTCAAGGCATTATCTTGAGACACCATTGCAAGTTTCTTAGTTTTCTTAGACACCTGTAAAGGTCAATTTATCTCCATTCCTTGGAAAAGAATGTCTAAAAGGCATTTGGGAGCTGGAAAGATGAGGTGCTACCACATAGTAAGTGGCAAGGTGAAAGCACATCTTTGGATTATTTTGATATGTATTCCTGACCTGCAATGTAGTTCTTTAACATTTTAAAACTGGCATTTTGAATTATCAGCTCAACTGTGCCTGTTGTTGATGTCTGCAAAGCATTTTTCCCTTTGTCTGGCAATTTATAAACCTTCCAACATTCATTCTGTTTAAAAAAAAAAAAAAAAAAAAAAAAAGAAGGAAAACTTTTTTTATTTAAGTAATCCTCACAGATGAAATTCACCAAGCAAGTTCAGACCTGCCATAGAGCAAGCTGCATTTACTAATTGACAATAAGATAAATTTGTACAGATGGATCACAGCAGGCAGACAAGGTGAAGAAGAGTGCAAACACATGTGGCCCACATAATCACAAATAGGGGCAGTTTGGAAACGCAGATTTTTTTGGTGATTATCTGATTGTAACTTCTTTAGGCTAGTTTTGACTTTAAGTTGAACTAAGAGTTTCAGAAATAGTTCCTGCTATAGACAGTCTTGGAACTTCAGGGGGTTTTTAGGAAGTGAACAGGATGGAATAACAATAAAATAAAAGCAAGAAACCAAAACATTAATAAACATGCATTTTTCACCTTTCAAATAAAACTATATTTTATTTAAATTTGTGATTGCGATGTTATTATGTTATCATTTTATCCAGACTACTGGAGGTGACAGATAAGGTTTGATAGATAAACTAGATAGACACAAGTTTTGTTAAATACATAAAAGTGTGGCCTTCACTAGTGTATATGATGTAAAAGGAGCAAATGTCTTGAAATTACCTTAGGGATTGATTGATTGGTTAGATGATTTATTTTATGAAGGACGTTACAGAAAAAAAATGAATACCCAAGTAAACCACTGCATTATTTTTACAGCAGTGCTGTAGTGTCATACATGACTGAACCATCATTATTTTCTGGAAAATCAGGAAGATCTGATATCTACAACTATTACTGCAAATGTTCAAAGTTTCCATTTAGAAAGAAAAAGAAAAAACACACAAACAAGAGAGTTTGTCTCAAGACATTGTCATCAAGACTTTGTCATCAAGACTTGTCTAATCAGCATTTAATAAGATTAGGAGATTTTAGCTTTCCTATGCATTAGATATTTGTTTACATTTCAAATGACAGTTCCTACTTCTTTAAATGTTACTTTTGCAGGGGCTTTAGAAAAGCCATATTTCTGCAGTTAACAGATCTTTAAATACTGGTGGTTAAGCTCGCTAATGAACACATCTGTAAGTTAGATTCTCAGAGGCTGTTTTCAGGCTGGTTTAAAACAGAAAGTGTTGGAAATCTTTTGAGAAGGTTTAAGATTCCCAGCTCAAAATCCAAAGCACACACATTTGCCTAAGGTACTAAATAGAAATATTTGAAATCAGATTGCTGCCACCAATCTATTCATGTTCTGGATTATAGAGTATGCCCACTTAAGATAGGCTTAATTTATGAGATGGAGTCACGTTGTGCACTGTTCAGCCCAAACCACATGGTAAGCATATGAGATAGGGTCATTGTCTCTTTGTTTTCTTTTTAATTATTTTTGTAATATCTTTTTTATCTTTTTTTTTCTCTGCAATTTGTCCTTAGACTGCTTTCACTTTGTGTGCAGTCTCATCACTCAAAACAACCAAGAAATACACAAACATTTCCAATAGAACAAGGCATTGGGAGATTGCAGCATCTTATTTTATTTCTGATGGTTAAAATAAAAGGAGTAATTGAGATTCCAAGTGATGTCAATATCTCAGTAGGGTTCAAAACCACTACTCAAATACAAAGGAGGAGGATGAAGAGTAATAAAATTTCATTAGATAAAACCAAATTAAGTGTATAATCCTTTCCATTTTGAGTAATGATTTCCTGGCTTGAATGACTTTAGAAATGTTAGAATAAAATTATTTTCCTTTTCAAATAAACTTTTGTAAAATTTACAACAGACTGTTCTACTTAAGTGACTTTGTTCCCTTGGTGCACCTAATATTTTTAGAAGGCAAAACCAATCTGATGGAAAGGTGTCACACAGGAATTTAAGAATATTTTCCCACAGTTGAATACCTTATGAATCATAGGTTATCTTATCAAACACCATTCTGCATCTGACTCCAGTTCAAGTTCAAGGTATGAGCAGCTCATGAGCCATGAAAAATCACAATGTTCTCTCTAGAAACTGTACTGTGTGTTTTATTGGACCAGACCTTTTTAAGTTTCATTTGTATCTAGCTGTGTTCTTCCTACAAAAATCATAAGAATATTTTCAGATCTCAGGTTGAATGAATTATCGAAGCAAATTTTTTTTTTGAGTGCTTCCTAGCTTGTCCAGTAGCCAAATAAATCCAAACAGACTGAAAAATTTACTGATCACATGCTTTCCAGTGAGAAGCTTACCTTACCTTTATGTTCAAACTTGTTTTCAGAGTCCCTTTCAAGCTTTGATGACAATCTCCAAAGCTTAAAAAACCCCCACCCTATTCCATATTCCCTCACTGAATTAAAGGTTATCCTTACCTGCACAGTGGTGGCTTCAGAGAGAGACACAACCACAAGATGAGTCTGAGGAAAAAAAAAAAAAAAACAACCCACGAATTTATTAGAAGCTTCACAAAGGCAGCAAACAGAATGTCATGGGTCTGAAAACCTCTTTTTAGCACAGGAAATATATAGGAAATAAGGAACAGGTATAACTAATAAATCTTGTCCTTAGACAGAAACTCAGACCTTGATCTTTGTAATTGAAGGGCAATTCTACAAGCTCATTTACCAATAAGATTTCTTATCATATTTTAAAATATAAGCTATTTTGTGTAGATCATTACTTTGAAGGCCAGGGTGCTATTCACCTTGATTCATTCTCATTTTCAACAAAAGACAACAGCTGGTAACTTCCAGACTCATATGAAAAATCCCCTACTTCTGATGACTTGGACTACCAAAAAAGAAAAAAAAAAATAAACCAAAGTATATATATTTAGGGAAAGAAAGCAGAGGTCATAACTATGTTACTATATTCTGTAAAAATCTTCTGAACTTAGGCTTTTTTTCAGTATGATGGTTTATAGTGAAAGAAATCTTACACTGAAGTCATAAAAATATTTGCTTAATGCCAATGCTTTAATGAGATCTTGTGTTTTAAGGAAACAGTTCAAATTCAGCATTGATCCAACTTCACTGGTTTCTTTGGTACTATGGCATAATTAAGTTACTAACTTCATTTACTAAGAGGCACTTCTAGTTACTGTATTGCCAGATCCTGAAAACATTCCAGAATCTCATACCAGAGGACACTGAGATGTACATTCATTTTGGGACTGGTGTTAATCACTTGTGGCCTGGCTCTGATCCCTTTATTTTTGATGATAGAAATAAATTATTTAAGTAGATAAAATTTCAGGCTTTTTTGCTGTATCATCCTTCAGTGAACAAACTCCCTCCACCACACCACAAGGAGAATAGATAAGGCATTCTTCTATACATGAAGTGAAAATAAATTCTTTTTGTTTCTTTTATTAAGTGGAGTTTTTTTTCAGTATATTAGTTGTAGAACATTAAAGACAAAGTAAAAAGATAAGTGTTCTGGTTTTCACACAGTTGATAGAATTAGTTTCCTTTTAAAGATTTGGATTTATATGGAAAATAATTTACACTTTCATATAACAATAAACACTTTTCCCAACTTTCTTCCAAGAGTAATATTAGAGTTTGAGATTAGAGCAATTCACTATAAAAGTTGAAGATATTTGAGAACATCT
>JAAGNO010012299.1:16755-36974 GCA_033439905.1 Ceryle rudis | reverse complement strand
CTGGAACACTGTCATGGATGGCTATGTCCTTTTCAGGAAGGATAGGCTGGCAAGGCAAGGTGGTGGAGTTGCTCTCTCTGTGAGTGAGCAATTGGAATGTATCGAGCTCTCCCCGGGGGGCAATGAGGAGCAGGTTGAAAGCTTGTGGATTAGGATTAAGGGAATTGCTACCCTGGACTTCAGAAAGGCCAACCTTGGCCTCCTCAGGGAACTGCTTGGAAAAGTCCCTTGGGACAGGGCCTAGAAGATAAGGGGGCCCAAGCAAGCTGGCTAATATTAAAGCACCATTTCCTTCAGGATCAAGATCAGAGCATCCCAAAGAGTAGGAAATCAAGTAAGAGAGTTAGGAGACCTGCATGGTTGAGCAGGGAGCTACCAGATAAACTTAAGCAGAAGGAATTATATAGAACATGGAAGGAGAGGCAGGCCACTTGGGAAGAATACAGGGAGGTTATCAGAGGATGCAGGGATGCAACAAAGAAAGCTAAGGCCCCCCTAGGACTAAACCTGGCGAGGGAGGTCAAGGACAACAAGAAAAGCTTTTTCAAGTACACTGGAGGCAAAAGGAAGTCTAGAGGAAATGTGGGCCCCCTGCTGAATGAACTGTGTGCCCTGGTGACTGAGGATAGAGAGAAGGCTGAGTTACTAAATGCCATCTTCGCCTCGGTCTTTACTGCTAAGGGCAGCTACCAGGAGCCCCAGGCCTTCAAGACCACAGAGGAAGTCTGGAGGAAGGAAGTTTTTACCTCTGTCGAAGAGGCTTGGGCTAGAGATCAGTTGAACAAACTGGACATCCACAAGTCCATGGGCCCCGATGGGATACACCCGCGAGTGATCAGGGAGATGGCAGAGGTCATTGCTAGGCCACTCTCCATAATCTTTGAGAGGTCCTGGAGAACAGGAGAGGTGCCGGAGGACTGGAGGAAGGCCAATGTCATCCCAATCTTCAAAAAGGGCAAAAAAGAGGACTCGGGTAACTATAGGCCAGTCAGCCTCACCTCCATCCCTGGAAAGGTGATGGAGCAGCTTGTTCCTGCCACCATCTCAAAGCACGGGGAGGAAAGGAGGCTTATCACGAGTAGTCAACATGGATTCCATAAGGGGAAATCATGCTTGACTAATCTGATAGCCTTTTATGATGGTACAAGTAGTTGGATAGATGAGGGGAGGGCAGTGGATGTGGTGTTTCTTGACTTCAGCAAGGCTTTTGATACTGTCTCCCATGGTATCCTCACAGCCAAGCTTAAGAACTGTGGATTGGGTGATTGTGCAGTGAGGTGGATTGGGAACTGGCTGAAGGACAGCGCCCAGAGAGTTGTGGTCAGTGGAACGGAATCTAGCTGGAGGCCTGTGACTAGTGGTGTCCCCCAGGGGTCAGTGCTGGGTCCAATACTGTTCAATATATTCATCAATGACCTGGACAAAAGGATAGAGTGTACCCTCAGCAAGTTCGCTGATGATACAAAACTGAGAGGAGTGGCTGACACTCCAGAAGGCTGTGCTGCCATCCAGCGTGACCTGGAGAGGGAGATATTTAATGAAGTTCAACAAGGGCAAGTGTAAAGTGCTACATCTGGGGAAGAACGACCCTATCTATCAGTATAGGCTGGGGGCTGATCTGTTGGAAAGCAGCTCTGGGGAAAAAGACCTAGGGGTCCCGGTGGACAAGAAGATGACCATGAGCCAACAATGCGCCCTCGTGGCCAGGAAGGCCAGTGGTATCCTGGGATGCATTAAGAAGAGCGTGGCCAGCAGGTCGAGGGAGGTTCTCCTCCCCCTCTACTCTGTGCTGGTGAGGCCCCACTGGCATACTGTGTCCAGTTCTGGGCACCCCAGTTCAATAAGGACAGAAAGCTACTGGAGAGAGTCCAGCGCAGGGCCACCATTATTAAGGGAGTGAAGCATCTCCCTTATGAGGAGAGGCTGAGAAAGCTGGGTCTCTTTAGCCTGGAGGAGACTGAGGGGGGACCTCATTAATGTCTATAAATATGTCAAGGGTGAGCCTAAGGAGGATGGAGCCAGACTCTTCTCAGTCTCATCCAATGTTAGGACAAGAGGCAATGGGAGCAAGTTGGAACACAAGAGGTTTAGGTTAAACGTAAGGAAAAACACGGTGAGGGTGACAGAGCACTGGAACAGGCTGCCCAGAGGGGTTGTGGAGTCTCCCTCTCTGGAGACATTCAGAACCCACCTGGACACGTTCCTGTGTGACCTACTATAGGTGATCCTGCTCTGGCAGTGGGGTTGGACTAGATGATCTTTCTAGGTCCCTTCCAACCCCTACCATTCTATGACTCTATGAACCTCAAGCAAAATGGCAGGCAGAGCTGTCCAGGATCAAAGTGTCCCAACTGTCCTGTATTTATCTTTGGTTTTCCTTATGTAGAAAACCTGGTGAGAAGAGAAAAAGCCACCCCTCCCTTGGGTGTGAGGGCCTTACCCTGCCACAGCCCCCTTCCTCTCACACATCACAGATTCAGGGATCCTGACTCACTTCTTTTCAAGTTTAGCACCATACCAAGTCTGCAGTCAGTGGATCATAGTGGCTCTAGCTTCCCCTAAACTCAGAAAGATCTACCACTTCTGGATTTAGTGCCAACTCCAAATGCCCCTCTCATCTAGCACACAACAGCAGAAGCCACCTTCACAACCATATTAACAAGGACAAGCCAACAAGTTTAAATAGAAACAATGTCTACTTATGCTGAAAACATACATACAACTAAATTATTTCAATCTCCCATATTTGCTCCCTATGCTTCAATTTAGTTGGTCACTGTAAAGTCATACTTATGGATAGTAGTTTGTTTTTGCTTTTGAGACTTAAGTCCAAAGGGGAAAAAAAAAGTCAAGCTTCAGCTCTAAAACAGAAGATTTTTTTTTGCCTGGGTTTCGGGTTTGGGGTTTTCTTTTTGCCTAATTTGCCTAGTTTAGGGCAACCTTCGCAAGCATTCATCCCCTTCACTACTACAAGTCAGACTGTTGAGCAACAGAACTTCAAAATAAAGAACTTTCTCAATCTTTGGGAAAGACTGAAAAGCAGATTCTTAATAGATATGGATTGCCCAAATTCACATAAAGTCTTGGCTGCCGATCATGTCTCCTGTTTCTTAAATACGACACTAAACTGCTGTTCCCATCAGGACGTTTCCAATAGACCCCGCGTTGGAAGTCTGGGCTCATCCTTCAGGTTGGCAGTATTCTGGGCTGTCTTTATACTAACCATTCCTTCCCCTCAGTACTGATATGACTTGCTGTCTGAAAATACACTTCACAGTACTTGCACCAGTATCAGTGTCCACTGTGTTTTACGTGGAGTACAGGAACATTACTAGCAGACACAGAAAAGCAGTGCCTCTTGTTGCTTGTGGTCTTAAAAGGCTACTCCATTGTCTTGACTTTTGTTGTCTGGCATTACAGCATATTTTTCCTAACCTGCTGGGCAGTGGCCAAGCACATGAACAGAGCAGGATAGCATAGGTGAGCAGGGATATCTGAAGGCTGCTGACCACAGCAGCTGTGTCGCTGCACAGCTGTGCCTTTGTTACAAGAAAAGTTGTTGGAACAGAGCACTTTCATGTCCACATTTTGTCTCAAGTGGCAAAGCACTTTTTTTTATTTTCTACTGTTCTGAAGTAGCATTTTGTTGGGTGGAGAACAGCTGCTGCTTTCCTAAGCTGACAGTTGCACAAGTCATAACAAGCACTCAGACTCAATATTGCTATCTCAGCAGTAAACTGTCCATCCCATCAACAAATCCCCTTCTGGCATATATGTATGCTCAGTCAACCTCAGATATGGTCCAGTTATATTTCAGCTGCACTCACTAAAATAGACAGAGAACTAGAAGGAAGAGATCTCATAAGACATAATAGTTTATGCTTATTAAGTTCTGACCATCTGTGGTCATGCAAACCTTCTGCCAGTGTGAACCAAAAAATGCACCCAAGGACTAATCCAGGCAGTATTTGTCTCTAGAAAGATACGTTTAGAAGAAGGTTCAGAGAGGAGGCAGACAAAATCCAAAGGGAAAGAGTTCTTATTTGAAATCCCTTAAAAGGATCACTTATTGCACCACCCTTAAAACTTAAACTAGATTAGAAAGCAAAGGAAACTTTGTCTGTTTACAGAGGATGTGTGTCACATATCAGAATCTCTTCTGCATATATATTAGTGCTGCCAGGTCAGCATTAAAAAAAAAAAAAAAAGGCAAAAAAAGCTAGAAAAATCTTCAGCTAATAGATGAGCTACATTCTACTAAATTTTCAGAGCTACACCAGTTTTTCATCAGCTGAGGACTTCATACCACACAGGCATAACCAATGTGTTGTTTTAACAAATTCAGCTAATTATTAACACTTAATACACAAAAATATGCTGGTGGGTTTTTTTATTCTGCAGCTTTTGCACTGAATTTCAAATAATTTTTCCAGAATTTTGGAAACAAAACACATTCAAAGTATGATATAAGCATAAAACCTGTAACCTGAACTAAAACCATAACTTACACAAGACACAACCACTACTTTAACACCAAAAAAACCCCCTACGGTTGGAAGTGAAGAATGTTGCAGTTTGTTGAAGCTGCAAAAAAAAAAAAAAAATCAGCAACAGGTGGTAGACTGTGTTGTTTGATTTGAGGCAAGATACTGACATTAACATTCATTTTATGAACAAAATATTTAAATAGAACAGCATCTGTTTCCCATGAAAAAGGCTGCCTACAAAAATTCAACTTTCATGGATTTCAAAAAATTCAGTCAAGCAGTGTTCTATCCTCTTGGTTGGGTACAACTGAACTTTGATTCAACATCAACAACATTTCAAAGCCATCACCTCTTACTGCATTCTGACTGAATTTAAAACCTCTACGTCCTACTGCGTTTCAGAATGAGGGCTCCAGTTCCTTGGCAGCTGTTTATTTAGCTCACAGAAATGCTGTAAAAATTGGGTAATAAGTGCTCATAATGCACAACGAAGATTACATTATTACTAGAGAAGACTCTAAAGCTCAATATTAACTTGAGAGATAGAAGAGGTCAGAGCCAAATTAAGCGCTCTCGCCTCGGTACCAAGTCAGACACAGAAAAGTCAACGAGGGCTTTTTCCAACTGTGGCAATTTCATAATCGCCACTCACATGAGAACCCAGCCCAAGAAAGCTGAACTTTTCACCAGATGACAGTGGTACAAAGTTCCTAGGCAGTTACTTACACTAAGATCAATGCGAGAAGTCTCTATCCCACTCTCTCAACCAATCTCAGCCTGTATCTTAAACCAAATGCCATCTTCCATAAATCAGGTGACTTACTGAGATTAGAAGTCTGAGAACAAATCCAGAAATTGTGTCAGAGTGGAAAACAGAAAATAAATGCAAATTGAAGTCAACACTGACCATAAGCTTTTGGCAACATAATGCTGGTATCAGCAAGACATACTGGTAAGGTTGCATACAAAAAGAGGGGAGATAGTAGGAGAGTGTGAAAGATCTAATTTATTCACTGGTTCAAAATAAAAGTCATTCATTGTTGACAGACCAGGCTGAAGATTTTTAGGAAACTAAAGAAAGAACCCAGAACTTTAATACTGTCCTGCTTCTGCAGTACTTCTAATACTACTTACACTAGGACAAGCACAGTAAGCAATTCTTGTTTTATCATTGTGCCTTTATCTAGACAAGTTAACAGCAAGATAAAGACGGTGCCTTTAAGATACAGTGACTTGGTATCCTGTTGGAATAGCTGTGTTGCTAATTGTAGATATCTGCACTGTTGGCTTCCCTGCATGTAGTCAAGCCGTTAGCTGGCACCATCAGGTTAGCTAGTCTTCAAGTAACCAAATGTCAGTGCAGCCCTTCACCAGTGCAGCCCAATAGCTGCCACACTTGTAATTCTCCCTGTGTTTTGAACAGGATTCACACAGTCTTCTGTGATAGGATTCTCAGAAATGTTTTTCTCAAGCTCCTGTAATCTAGTGTAGTGCAGACATTCCAGCAAGGATAGATTTACCATAACACTGCATGGGTTTCCTTAATTCCACTTCAAAAGGTATTTCAGTCCCTTCTTCCTGCATCCGTGCGCGGCTACCTAGAGTCTGAGCTGGCATAGTTACAAACCTCTTACAGAACCTGCCCAGTTCTGCAGAATCAGAAGACAGTGATGCACATTAATCTGTTTACCCATCTCAATCTCTAAGCAAAGTAAGGTTGTAACAACGCTGTTACAGTCAAGGAAATCTCTGGAAGGTTATAGACAGCCCTGTGAGAAACACGTATGATTCTCCTGTTAACAGATTTAATGCTGCAGCAGACCTTTGTGCCTCATCTTCTATCAACTTCATTTTATTACTTTAATATCATATTTGGCTTCCAAATATTAAGGAAAGCAGAAACAGACTATTCACAGTGGTAACTGTGCAAGCGTGTAATGAAACAAATACCATGCCACCTCACCAACAAAAGCTCCATAACTAACTTCCCAGCACACAACTTGGGACCCTCACTGCCATAAGACGACTTCTCTACCTTTGCAAAGCTCTTTACATCAGCTTCCCAGTTTCAGCTTAGGACAGAAAAAAAAAAAAAAATTAACCCATTGTATTCACACTGAGTCTTTTGCCCACTACCTGTAGTAAGGCACTTAAAGTGCCTTACGAGAACGTTTTGAATAGTTTTTTTTTCAGAAGATCAACAGCTGCCTGCACAACTTACATTCACTTAAAAATAATAATCTAAGGACATTCAAGTCTGTGCCTGCTCAGAAACCCAGTGATTTGAAGAAAGAAGTAATTAGGCAAATGTGGGAAAACTGCCACGTGTACCTGAATCTCCTAACTACCTGATCAACATGGCACACTACAAAATCCTTCAGCAATCCAAATACGCAGTATTTGGAGCTTGTTCCACACCAACAGACTGTATCTGGTCAAAGCAGAAATCACACTGGTTCCCACACAGTCAGGGCCCCTTTGCTAGCTGGATGCTTTAGGCTGGGAAGGAGGAGCAGCCAGTAACACCTTGCAGAGTTCTGCTGATGGGTAACAAAAAGTAACGTGCACTGATAACACAAAGGTAAGGCAGCCTTCCTACACACCCCTACCAGTCAAGATCTCTCTACTGGTACCACAGGGCAGCATTTTTAGTACTATTTTCCCCAGACTAAAGGAAAGTCATGGACCCATGACTACATACAACTGTATAATGGCAGGAATGCCACCCTGCCACCACTGGTGTCTGCAGCTGTTTGTGGGGGATAGTCCTCATTCTAGTCTGGCTGGCTTTTGCTAGGATCTTTCCCAAGAGGAGTCAGGGAGGAAACCAGCTTAATTAGGGAGAGGTAGGAAGGGATAAGAAATCAATTTGAACATTTAACTTGAAGACATGGTGTCATTTTTGTTAGGGAGAAGACACAGAGAAAGGAGCTAGTTATCACCTTAATGTTATCTAGCAGATACTGTACAACACAACATCCTGTTTCCCTGAGAAACCTCATAACCATAAAGCAGAAAACACACCACCAGAAAGCCTCTCTCAAGACCACTCCTCAGCCCAAGCCCTCCATCACCCTTTACCTGGGGAATAAAAGTAGCACTATTAGCACGGACCAGGCATGCTGCAAACTCCTTCAGTCCCAACATCTGTCTGCGCCACAGGGTGCACCATAAGCAGAGGATGCCACTCAGCTGATGTTTCTCCTATAACACTAGTATACTGATCCAGCAAGCAACTGGGAAAGGCAGGGCACATGTGGAGTAATAGACCAAGATCTGATGACATTGCTTAGGTGATGTTTGTTCCCCTATTGCTATTTCATTGCTCCATTTTTGTTTAGTTATGTTGGTTTCCAGAAAAATAGAAACATGCCTTTTGAGATCACTGAAAACTAAGAGCAATGAAGTACCAGATAGACTGGCTTATATATGCAACCGTTAGCAACAAAGGTGGTGGCTTTAATTTTACCTGTTGATTTATTACAACATGGCACTGCAGAACAAGGTATTTGGGAGCCCTGTAGAGATAAGGAAGAAATAAAAGAAAGTGTGCCTCAGAGCCAAGAGCAAGCTGTTATCATCACCTTTCAGAAAAGCAGGAAAGCTTATTTCTTGCAAACACATTGTCCTCTGGTAAAACAGTACTGAGGTCAGGTGCAAATCCGTGCCTGCGAGCAGTAAGCCAAACCTACCACAAGTGGCAACTCCAGCAGCCACACTGGAAGTGCCATCACCAAGGTCTTTGACTCCCCCTGCTCTGATTTGCACTTTGCCTTATCATGAGTATTGAAGACCTTGTTGACATTGCTGGACAGAGATGTAACAAGAGCTGGGAAGAAGAGGGCACCTGGCACCTGTCCACAAAAGTGATTGTGTTAAGGTATGTGTGTGCCTGCACATAGATTTTACTCCTCAGGGTTTGCTGGAAGTGACCCTAGAACAGCAGTGCCCATACAGCAGGACATCTGCCTGTGCTGAACTCCCTCTCACAATTACTACTTCATCCTGGACAGAAAAGGTGCCACATGAAGCAAGGGTGGGATCTTCCCTAATGATAACACCTTCACCCCTCTCTGCCAGAGAGCTCAACAGCTCAAAGCAGCAGAGAACAGGAAACACTCCTCAAACTCCTGGAGAAACAGCCCTGTTATAAGGGACTACCTGCCATCTCTCCAAGAAGTGACCAAGATAAGAAGTCTGTTGGCTCAAGCACAGAGCACTGCCTGAACAAAATCTTAACGTCCCTACCTCATCTTTAACGAAGACATGGACTTGCAGACACCTGTGGAAGCACCCTGCCATCTTAAGCAATCCTCCATTCCCCAAGGTTCAGCACATGCCTGATTTCAGACCAGACAACACTAACAGTCACACTTTGAACATTAATTTGTGAGAATTGTTTTAAAGAAGCTAAGAGGGAAATGACTTTGGCAAATGCTCTCTAAACAGATACAAACATCTGAAACACAAATACAGACACGCATGTTCTCCATGAAAAGCTTAAGAAAAAAAAAATTTACGCCACAGCTCCTATTTGTATGCTAGTAACAGGAAACTACCTCCTGAGGCCTGTTTCAAAGCCCTCAGGCAGCAGTGGGAAGCATGCATGGAAGCAGGATATCACAACATCATGAAAAGCAATGAGGGAACTGCAGAGACTCCAGCAGAGCCCACATGACCCAGTAGGGAGTCCCTCCCACTGGGGAAACATAAGCTGCAAAGCTGCATCTGTATGCACCACTGATTCTCCCAGCTTCAGGTCCGGAACAGAGGTATTACAAGTGTTTTCAATTATTAGCTCATCAGGTAATTAGCCCTCCTGCTTATAGGGGAAACACATATATAAAGGCAGTGCTTTCAGCTTTGGAAGCGTGCTTACATCAGACATCCACTTCCACTGTCGTCTTAGGTTCCTACAGTCACTAGAGGAAATATCCCAGAGAGGAAAGGAATTAAGCATCTCTCACACCTCAATGTCAACAGCAGCTGAAGGGTTGACCTGTAGATACCTTCCTTGAACAGAAACCAAAGCACTGCTAAGCATAAATATGCAAGTACTTCCAAGATAGAGGATGTTCATTTATGCATGCTGTCAGAGAATGAATCAGGCAGACGAGTGGGCAGCAGAGCCCCCAAGTTGAAGGTTTGGTAAATAAGCCTATCATGGGAAGGACAAATGAGCTCTGTTCCCTATAAGCCTGAAAAACAATGGGCAGGCTGTCATTCTAATGACACAGAGGCTTGATTTTTATTACACATTTGAAATATTTTATTATAGAAATACCATCTTTGATGACTGGTCTGAGGCTTATTTTTGCAGGCAGTCTGCTAGTCTTTGTAGTATAGAGAAACATGAGCCTTCTGACTTTTGACTTGTACAACACTCCCTAGACAAAATGTTTCTTGGAATCATTCCTCCTCCTCAAACCTTCCCAGCAATTAGAGCTTCTCCTTATAGCTTTGATAGTTTTCTTGTAAATGTCTTATGTCTGATGTTCACTGCATGTTTCAGTATGGAACACCAATATCTATTTTCTTTGGAAGAGTTAACTGCAGGCAAGAAGTGTAAAAATCCAGTAACAAATATATCCATAGTTCTGACAGAGAGAGCTTGTTCCCGTAGGACTACCAAGTCAAACCAAGAGGTTTAAGAAGTCCTTGAAAAAAACAGTACTAAACCTCTCCTTGGGAAATAGTCATCTTAGCTCATTTTGGCGGTGTTCATCTCTGTGCAAAGGGTTCATTCTGCATCCTCTCCCCCTTAAAACTGCTGCAGATTTAGGTAAAAGCATGACAATGCCACTTACTAGTTTCCAGAGTAAAAACAGGGGAGTCTGGTGGTACAGATGTTGAGTCCACCAAGGAAGGGTGTCCCTAACACTTAAGTAAAAGTATCAGCTAATGCTCAGAGTCAGTTGATCACAGTCTCACATGTCAATCTGATCACATCAGGATTCTGCACAGCTGTGAAGGGGAGAGAGGAAGGTTATATAACCCTCCTTTGTGCGTGCATATACATCCAAAACAAGTCTCCTGCATGGTTTGTGTCTGTACATACAGCCGATACACAACTAACAACCTGACACTAACAATACAGATGATTTCAAAGTAGCCCACGATGTACTGAATAACACAGGAAAGGATGTAAAAACACCATCTCTGCTCTACAAGTGTGCTCAGGACACATACATGAAACTATTCATGTCACATCAGGTCAGATATTTTTCTTCCTGAAGCCTGCCTGACACACACTCAAATTAAGAGAGCTGGGAAAAAGCACAACTGTAAAACCAGGGACAACTTTCACAAAACACTAATATCACCTGCATTCATAGAGCTCCATATACCTGGATAGAGGCTGCAGGTGAAGACACTCAATGGGTGTGTTCCCTGCTCTATGTGTCTCCTGTATTTCTTTCTAAACCATTACTTTCCATCACTTCCAATAGACACACACAACACTATCACAGAAGCCAAGAGAAATCATGTTTCAGAGAAAGGAACCTCAAAAACGTCTAACAAGTTGCCACGTCAGAGACATGGTAATAAAAAGGGCCTTGCAACATTTCCTGAGACTGAGCAGAGCTTTTTCATATCCAGGCTCTGCTGCAAGATTCCTGTATGATCTCATACTCATCACTTACTCATCCGCACAGGACAGGAAGGGACACCAGACCACCTCATGCAAGCTGAAAATGGAAAGATTCTCTTTTTTCATGGCAAATGGGGTTGTGAAAGCCCCCCAAGGAAAAAAAAAAAATCTTTTGGACCTTGCCATTCAAAATCTTATCTGACAATAGCACAGAATAAGTATCCTACAGCAAACTTTCATACATGGGGAAAAAAACCCAGAAAAAACAAAAAAAGCAACCCACAACACCACAACAAACAAACAAATAACAAAACAACAACAAAGAAGGGGGGAAATAGAGACTTCATTGTCAGATAATAATCAGCTTTGAGTTTGTAATTTGGAAGTCAACATCAGCTTCCTCATCTGCCTCCTTCCAGCATACTTCCCTCTGGAGCTCCACGAGTAGAGTGCTCAATTGTAGCTATATTGTGCTCACTGCTTCACTGACAGAATAGCAGAATAACTAGTGTTTTCCAAAAAGACACGTTACTTGGACTCCTTTGAGAAAGTCAACATTTTAACTGACTTCAGTGGGTTGAGGATTGTAATCTCACATCCAAAACAGCTGCTATTCTTGGCACTACGAGCATCCCTTTTCCACCAAAGAAGCTAAAGAGCACACAAAGCTCTGACACAAGAGGCTTAACATACTTCTGCAGGACTGGAAAGGGTTTGACGAGCTGTAAATTATAATCATGCACATTCCAATTATAGTACATTTCAGAAATTTACACACATGCAGAATTAACTAGACCAGAAATGCAAGATGTAGGTGTCTCTCTCTACCATGCCATTACCTAAGCCAGAGGAGTTTCCCAACTTGCGCAGTTTTCCCAGGACCTTCTGGGCATCCCTTATGCTTGTGTCCTGTTGGCTGTACAAGAGTAACCTCTTGGCATCGGAGAACAGTCGGGAAACACTGGTGACAGGAAGACACAGAAACAACCAGCAGTCATCAGCTCTGTGAGCCAGCGTCCACAGACACAGTTTTACCTCCCAATTCCAACCTTCAGTTCCTTTCAGTTATGCCACTGTCCTCTCCAGTACAATGAGCCCTTTTCTTCAGTGACCACCCTGAGACAATCTGAGGAGTCTAATAACATGGCAGCTGATGCAAGGTCAAATGAAGTTACTCTGGGAGCCTCCACACGTGTGAAAGAATTTGTTTAAGACTGGCATGGAAAGGGCTTCCTGCTGCCCAGAAACTACTTCCTCTTCGAAGTGCAGTAATTAAAATCAAACGCTTCTCCAGGTTGCCGATGCATCTTACTCTGCATTAGCTTAACTGGCCTGACAGTATGAATGCATCGAGCAGCGCAGCGTATAAGGTATCTGGCCATAAACTGAGTTTTCTGCAACACATCAGCCAATAATAAATAACAAATGTCAGGCAGTATCTCCTAGACCTGCTCTTCAACCACCTCTCATTACTTTGTCCATCTCAGAGGTGGAAAAACATGCTTACGCCTTGCCTTTCTACAGGCCAAATTTTGAGCACCAATAAGAGAACAGACTCAGCCTTCACCAAGGCAGAGCTTTTCATTTACCAAGAACTTTGACTGTTTGGACTCTTGGGATACTGCACACCTACCAGCTCTCTGCTAGCCACTCTGAACTTGGTAGTTGTAGAGCCTGGTACTTCAGTGGCAGCAGAAACAGAAAAATCCTTCATAGCTTAGGGTTACACAACCAGCTGGTGACTTCCAAATATTCCTTTTTCACTTGTTCCCACAAGAACAGAGATAAGGAAAAAGCAGGCAGACTCACATGGAGGCATTGAAGTTTCCAACAATACCAGGGGACTCTCCAGGAGTTGGGTAGCGGAAACAAGGGTTGTTGGCATTGCAGATGATTCCCTGTATCCATGGCAGGGTTCCTGCTGAAGGCATAGCTTTGTTGGGGAAGTGACCTAGAACAGAAACATGAGAGTTAAGAAACAGACACGCAGGACACAAGCCACTACTACACAGCATTGCTTTGAAGGCCAGTGCTAATCCTGCACTGGTTAGTGCCTCAAATTGCTTATGAAAGAGCAGAAAAACAAATGCTAAGAAATGTTAATCTCATGTTAAGTTCCCCACACAACTCTAGCCACCTCCACTGAAAATCTACACCTTGTTAGGCCTGTAGGAAAAACTGTTTGCTACTGTCATCTTTGCAGCATTGGTTTTGGCCATGCTGATGGGGATATGGTACTTCTTGCTGAGGAATACCCAACAAGCAGACAACTCCAAAGCCTGGCAGCAGTGAGTACATGCACACACATGGTTTCTAACCAGTTGCCCTTCTCTGGATTTCCATGCTTAACACAAGGATTTGAATTGAGGCTACAGGGATAGCCCCAGACAGGGTCTGGGTTTTGAAGACCCATAATATTCAGTTTTTTCGGTTTCCAAAATCTGCTCACCTCAATTACACACATTGTAAACACCAAGCAAAGGGTCAGCAGTTGTGGGCTGGGTGCCTACATTGTTTTCCGTGATGTTAAGTATATCATTGCTGTCCCATATCTGTTTGATTTCCAGACAGTCTTAATTTAGAGTTCCTAAAACACTTAGGCATCTGCCTGTCACATTTCAAATCTTCTCGCTAAAGTCTGACAGATACTACTAACAACCTACTGAAATCATAGCTCAGAGTTTACACCCTGTTTCTGTTTTGTATTCTGGTCAAGAGCTGAAGCAGTAACAAATGACTGATGGCCGATCTCCACCAGTATGCCACTTGGGCACTTGTGTATCCCTTATCCTCCACAGACAGGAGAAGAAAGGCTTCCCTTGTATCTTTCTGTACCTTAGACAAGCTGCCAGGCTGATTTCTGCAAACAAATTTCACTTCCTCACCCCACATGCCCCTTCCTCAGTATTTCTCACAGTTACTCAAAACAGCTACTCAAAGATTTGACCATGAGATGCACATTCTTCCCTCTGGTGCCCACCTTGCCCTTGGAGCATGCTTGCAATCACACAGGGGGCTGCCTCCCTTCATCCACAGCCATATGGACATATGAGAGCCCCAGTAAGAAGAGGTCAAAGCTGCTGAATTACAGCAAGGCTGGTTAATGTAGGTGGCTGAAGGAAGACAGGGAGATTATCAGCCCTCCGTGCAGAAAGCCAAGGACTCTGTCCAGGAGAAAGGTGAAAGAGATGAAGGTTCATTGTTTCCAGTACCCAAGGGACTGTTTGTTCACAGTTCTCTGTTCAAAATAGAAAAGCTATTTACCTGAGCTTTTTCATACTGCTTTTTTGTTCTTCTTGGCTGAGGGGTTTGGCAGGTAGGGAGAAGAAAAAAAAGCTAAGACTTGCAGATTCTTTTCTTAAAATTACCCAGAGAATCACCTTCTCTCTCCCCTCCATGCCTTGAATTTTCCATGGTTAAGAACCCAAAGAAATTATTAAAAGCAGCTTGAAAAAAGGAAGCGTGCACAAGAATTCATGTTAACTATTTACACACAGTGATGCACATAACAGCAGTTTCTCAAATAGCAAAGCAGGAATCAGTCAGTTTTAAGTCAGATGAGTAACACAGAAAACAGTGTAAAGGCACACCATTTTCAACAACATTCCTGAAAAAAGAATAAATCTAGCTTTTCATTAGATGTTAAAGACACTTTGACAGAATTTATTTTTCTTTTTCTCCGAAATGAAGTGCATTTTGAATACCTCCAGCAGTTACAGGAAAAGAAAAGAGAAGTCAACCTCTACAAGCGAAGTCACCCTTGCTCAATAGCAATTTAAGATGTCTTCTCTGGCTGGTCTGGTGAAAGCCACGTAACTAACACTTAAGAGCTAGCAGAATTTCCCCCCATATTTTCAGGAAACTATTCCTCACAGCCAAGCTGTTAGAAATAAAAAATTCTGACTGTAAAGTCTGACCACAGAAATAGCCCTGTAGTGGTTCTCCTCAAACAGGAAAAGAGAGCTGAAAAATCCTCTTTGTTGAAAAGGACTATTCCATTAAAATACTGAGGTTCTCTGGAGGCTACAGAGAACCCGCATGCAGCTCTGTAACTGCTATCACCAGGCATTATCTTCAAGTGGTTTCATAACAGCATACAGCACTGCCACTATTGATAACAGTCCTGTTTCCCTTAAGGCATCCACAGAGTTGCTACAGAGTTCACCATGAACTCAAGATTTATCTCTTTCCCTCTGCTGACCATTCAGCAAAAAATGTTCCACTCTACAACATATCCCCATCTGTCAGCATATGAACCAATGTTTAATGACACCAATCCAGACTTACATGATATAATTTCACTACCTGTTCTCAGAGGCTTTTAGAAAAATGGAAAGGAGGTAACCATAAAAAATGAGTTGGAAAGTTAACAGATGCCCTACACTCTACAATTTCTGATGACAACAGAGGAAGAAGACAAGCAGAACGACACCAGTCAATATAAATGGAAGGGAAAAGGGCTGCAGGTGAAACTCCACTTGTGACATCAGGATACCAAACCAAAGGATTTACAAGGAAGCTAATGACTAACAAGCCCAATCTGAATAGCCCTATGAAAAGGCAGATCTTACTAGGTCTGAGTTTGTATACAGCACTGTCACAGCAGAGACAAATTACCATTGAGACTGCTAGTTACATATACCAGCGGAGTAAACTACTTATTGCTTCTCTCAGTTCTCTTCAGCTTCATGTCCGTATCATGGGTATCTATCCTAATACCAGTGTAACATTTAGTCAGAAAAGGCAGTTCAAACACCTTGCAAAGTCTAACATTAAATTTAGAGAAGTTTCACTTACCTTGCCAAGCACGACAGAAAGTGAGTTAGGCAACGCATGGGACCACTAGTGTCCAAAGTGTAATGAGAAACTGCAAACACTAACACTTCAGTTTTGAAAGGATCCCTGCTAGCTTGAAAGCCTAGCAAGCAGCATAAAATGCCCCAACCACTGCAAATAACCACAGGTTAGGTGCTGTAAAACCTAGTTCTTCACCTAGAATCAGAAATGTGCCCATTTAGGATACAAAAAGAAAAGTAGAGTAGCTTTTCCCTACAAATGTATGGCTGCTGAATCTACTGAATACAGAGCTGACAGTCTAATGGTTAAGAGCAATTTCATTCCTTCTATGCTCTTTAATGTGATATATTAACCCACATTCCTGCCTGAAAATGAGATTGCTTTCTTACATATCTGAACACTGCTTTCTATGTTAAGTCACATACAGATCAATGATGAGAAAGACTTGGGAGTTTGTGGGGGTTTTCCAGGTTTGTTACAGTTCTACAGCAAATTCCCAGCTCATACATCATAAATAAAAAAACAAAACAAAACACACCACAAAACAAAAACAAAATAGCACGATTAACAGCAGCAGTGTACATTCATGGAGCAACATCAACATGTCAGAACATGCTGCAGTCCCCAAGGTGGAAGGAAAGCAGGCATTAAAACTTCCCTGAAGATTTCTGACTGAAGTATGCAACCACTGCCCTTGCTCTTTGTGTCTTGCCAGCTGCATTATTACCTTCTAACCACAGAACCATCACCATTCTGGGGGCAGCTGATGTGTTGGGTACTTACATTCATGCTGCTCGTAGGGCGGATATGAAAGTCTTACAGAGATCAGGATGAAGAAGATAAACAGAGGCCAGGCAACTTCAATCAGCAGCTGGAACTGAAAACAATAAAGACAAAGTATTAAGACATCATATTCAAAATACAGGACAGAACAAGAGGTTCCCAGACAGTTCGTTTGGAAGCCAGAACAGTTTTGCAAGCATTGCCTCACTTCACTTTGCCTACACATTCCAGGACCAAGAGGTTTGTCCCTCCAGCTTCAGAGAATAACCTGCAAAGAACTACAAGCTTTTCTCACTGATGTGTTCCAGTTATATAGGGCTAAACTGGATGTGCTCAGGGGTTTTTTTTTTGGCTTCTTTTTACAGTTCTTTTTGTACTCGACTGAAAGAAATCTTCCAATGAATCTTCCTAGCACTGTGCTGAATATTTGCCCTCATAGTTTAGAGGCAGTGGGAATTACTTATACCTCATTCTCACAACCACTGAGCTTCTACCCTATCATATGAGATGTGGAATCCGTCAGTGCATAGCTATGGCAAAATCCTTCAGCACCACTTGTTATAAGAAAGGCAGAGCTACTAAGATTAAGCTCATACCTAGTTATTGTTTTGTTCTGATGTATGTTTGTTCCAAAAGGTAAGTGCTCACTGGTCCAGGGTACCTACAGGTACACAGTGAGTGTCAAGTAAAGATATAAAGAACTCATTTATTTAGAGGGACTAGACAAGAATATGGAAAAGACCTGATATTAAATGCCAAGCAACTTTTTAGACAGAGAATTAAAACCCAGAAAAATTCACTGAGATGTGCCACATCCCACAGAAGCATGTGGACAAAGCAACACCTCAGCCTAGAGACTGGGACACAAGCAGAGGATTCCCAAGCTTGAGCTTCACCAGCCACACCCCTCCTTTCCCACTCCAGAAAGGCTACCTAAATATGCATTTAGGTAAGACATCAGACAAGGAAAAACCAAAAAATTTTAATGCTCCTTCTTGTGTTTTCCTCCTTTGGGAGAGGGAAACCAGAGTGCTTTCTCAGTCCAGTGAGGAGAAATCTTTTCCCCTTCTTTCCTGAAGGACCTCATCTTTTCTAATAAAATGTCTACATCATTCTTATTACAATCAAGATAGGCTAAGACCTGGACCCCTGTAGGAGAAAGAATCCACACGCACAAATATACTTTCCCACGTTACACCATGAACAGCTAAAATTAGGCTCTTGACACTCAGCACAAGGCACTCCAAGAAAACTTTGTGGTGAGACTTCTGGGTGACTACTGTACCTCAAAATATCATCACACTGTAAAACCAGTGTATTAAAACAAATGCTGCTTGATCCAGCAGAGAAAACTGTCTAGGATGGCTCTTCACAGATACACTTAATGGCTGACATCCAACCAAATGGCAACCCTATCCAGAAGTCAAAAATTGAGCATCAAAGTCTCAAATGCACTCTTAGTAACAGTGCCAGGCTCTGCAGCATGAATTTGGGATATCATTTCCCAACTGATATTTTCATGCACATACTGTATGACTATTGGATAAGAAACTCCACTGAAACCATGCTAACAAAGGTGCCAGGAAGATGCCTTGCTATCTTTGGTCTCTGTTTTTACAGTACGTAATGCAGTGGCAGCACACACACAGAGCGATTAACAGTGCCAGCCTACTTCCTTCTGTGTTAAACAGTGGTCTGGCTCCCAGAGGTCACCTGCACACATAGCTCCTATTTTTGCATGGCTTATTATGGCTAATCACACAATCACTAAGGTAATCACACATGGGATGCATGCACAACGCTGTATGCACCTCTGCACACACATATCTAACTTCACAGACTGACAGGCTCGGGGAGGACAGAGAAAGGAGGGATGCAGTTTGGACTGACGAAGGTGCACCTTGACAGTTGAAGACTGCTGCATCATGGCAGCCACTGAAATGCTACTCAACAAGGGACAGCCGGCAACAGCTGTAGCAGAAGCTTGCACAGAGTCAAGCTCAATGTGTCAGTAGCATTTCAGCAGAGTAGCATTCAACAGAAACTGAATTCTCTCCCTTTTACTCCTAAAGGTCAGTAGGTTCCTTCCCCTTCTGCTTCCTGACATTTCTGTGACAGCCCATTTCATCCCCTGTGGCCTCTGCAGAGGAGGACAGAGATACTAAAGAGAATATGATTCAGCCAGGTTCATACTTAGTACATAGTGAAAACAATCAAGCCTCCTCACCATTTTTGTGCTGCAGATACTAGACCACGCTGGTAGTGAAAGCAATCTTCAAATGTCCAACCACTCTGCCACCCCTGCTTCATCTGCAGTTGAAGGAGCAACATCCCATTCCCACACGGCAGGTGAATTCAGAGGCAGCACTAGGCCAAGAACAAACTGCTCCTAATTTTGAGGCTAGTCCCCAAAGCATAACCAATTTATACCAGTTGGCTGATAATGCAGGATATCATTGAATATTGAGAACCACGCTGTGTCAACAGGAAACTGTTGAGCAAGAACTAACAAAACTGTAACCCCATCTCACTGTCAACCACGCTCCCCACCTTCATGATCCAGTTCCAATGCAGGGAGCTACTAGCAGCTGACTAGTCTCTCACAGTGACCCCTGAACATTATTTTGTTTCCTCCTCTCCCACTGTAAACTCCTTAACCACATTCCAGTGTTGTTGGAAGTTATCCAGGACAAAGTAACGCTTCAGTTGCACACGTCAGGCTGAGCTTTGAACTCTGCTTTCGCAATGCAGTCCAAACTCACAGTAGTCAAGGAAAGGGTTCAGTGGGAAGCAAAGGCTAGCCCACTTGTTTCTTGTGAGAAGACAGGTAAGAATCAAACTATTTCTGGGCTACATCTTCAGAAAATACAAATGGGAGAGCACCATCACCAGCACATCCAGCTCAAGGACACTGGTCTGCTGAAAGTAAAGCAAATAGATGAATGACTCTGCAGCCATGATAATGGTGTGGAGAGGAGAGAGAAAAAGTAGCAGAACACCTAAGTGGTCTTCCCCTCCTGACATCTTCATATAAAGCTTGAAGAAGAACAATGAATGAGAAAAAACCCACAGATATAAGAACCCCACAAAAAGACGCGATGTCTTGGGCCTTCATTATGAATTGTCTAATAATATCAGCATGAAACAGACTAAGAGCAGTTTCAAGCTCAATCAGTTGCGCAGATCCAAGATCATGACAAAACTACAAGCAGGAAGGTCTTTTTCACTGACGAGTGCTTATCCTGCTGTGTTTCTGTGGCATTGCCAAAGAACCCGAACACACCTCTGCTTCCCAGTAAGCTAGCCTACAGCTACCTTGACAGAATATGCATGCTAGACTCAGACCTCTTTAAGTAACCTTCAAGCGTGACACATTATTTTCAGAAGACCCTGACAAAAAAAAGTCATCATCCTCAGTGTAAATCTCAACTCCTCTGAAGTGTCCTCCTGGTTTAACCAGTTTAAGCATTGCTCCAGAGGACCTAGATGCCCTAGAGCTCTCCTAGTTATTAAAGGCCATCTGGGAGAAATGAAGAATCAGATCTCTAATGGCAATGGCG
>JAAGNO010012296.1:20099-43471 GCA_033439905.1 Ceryle rudis | reverse complement strand
AGCGGGTGGCCCTGGTGCTCGCCGGCTGCGGCGTCTTCGATGGCAGCGAGATTCACGAGGCCTCGGCGGCACTGGTGCATCTCAGCCGCGGCGGCGCGGAGGTAGGAGGGCCGCCGCCCGGTCCCCCCGCGGGGCGTGCGTGCGGAGCCGGCTGCGACAGGCTGTGCAGGGTGGGGGAGGTGTGTCTTGCCCCTCTCTTAGCGCCCCTGTGTAGCCGAGAGACTCCCGCCCCTGCCTCCTCCCTTTCGCCCTGTGCCGGGGCTCGGGGCCGGCCATCCTGTGGCTCCTGCTGTTTGCGGGATCGCAGCTTCTCCCGCTTCACGGTGGTCTTTTTCCCACCACTGCAAGTTACAAAGCCTATCCAACCGTGATTTCTCTCCTTATCTCGCCCCCTCCTTTTTCTTTATTCTCCTCCGTCCCCAAAGTCGTGAGCGCCCGTTGGGCAGGAGCAGCGGCCATCTGGAGGTGGCTGAACCCGGGAGCGTGGAGTGGCAGGAGCTTTGCCCGCTCCGCTCTCTGCGGGGAGCTGAAGATGGGACCTGGGACATTCTTGATCTGGTTTCCAGACGCTTTTCCAGAAGTCAGGCGCTTGCCCTTGCTAGGGGTCACCTGCTTGTTTTCTGCTAGCTGTTCCTGGGGTGCTTCCGTAACTGGGGTTGCTTGAAGAGGCCTGGACTGGGACGTAGTGGTGGTGGGCTTGGGTTCCAAGTAGGGCTTCAGAGAGCTCAGGTGTCTGATAGTAAGAACAGCACTGCATGAACTCAAAAACCCCACTGTATTTTGCACAAAATTGCCCTTTCTAAAATTAACTAAAGCAGCCAGTGCTGAGATGTGTGCAAAGCAAGCATCAAAGCAGATAAGTGAATGCAGCCCTTGTGTTGTGCCTTTTGCAGAGCTGTATGTTTTTGATGCGTCCTTCCCTATTTGTGCCTAACCAAAATATTTTCCATGTTTTGTTTTACCTTCCTGCTTTCTTTTAGGAAGACTAGTAACTAATGTTTGCACTAGAAATGCTTATAAAATTTGCATCTTTATATTTTGACCTTTTTTTTTTTAAACATGTTTTATCACCCCTGATCCCATAACAGTTAAGAGCAGCCTTTCTGCAGACTCAGCTGTGCGTCCAGCAAGTCTGCTGGTATAAACTGTGGTGCTCCATTTGTCCTTGAGGTTATCTACAGAGGTACCTGCAGGCCCTGGCAAAATCTATGGGCTCTGGAAATATTAGTAATCTTAATGTTGGTGTAAGAATGCACACACAAAAATCTTCAGGAATAGGATGGGGAGGTTGGCTGGTTTTACTCATCCTAGTATGTCACCTATCGCTTTAGATATTTAATGCAGTAGATTCATCCTGTGGAATCTGCATGTCTTGAATACAAAAATTCATGAACAAAACCTGTTTTTATTAAATGGTCGTTATTCTGACCAATATGTATTAATTTTGTTTGCCTTCACAAAATTGCTTCATCTCTATATTCTAGGTGAAGATATTTGCCCCCAATATTGAGCAAAGGGATGTAGTCAATCACCTAAAAGGAAATCCAACAGAAGAGACGAGAAATGTGTTAGTTGAAAGTGCCAGATTGGCAAGGGGAAACATTCAGGATTTGGCTGAACTGACAGCTAGTGAATTCGATGCAGTGATTTTCCCTGGTAGGTGTTTTTAAAAGAAAACTATTTGTGTTTTTTTAATTGCAAATAACTGCTTTGCCTCTGCTACTTTTTTATTTTAAAATCTGTTTAGAGAATAAATGACACTCTTGAATTTGAGAGGTATGTGTTTTGTTTTTTTTTCTTTTTATGTACTTTCTTTTGAGGATGAGAGGATGTTTTAGAAAGCTTTCATAAGTCATCTCAGTTTATTCATTATAGTTCATTAATTTAGAATGCCAGAGCATTCTTTTGGTGTTAAGTTATACATCACACCGTTCCTTCTTTCTAAAGGTTGTGAAAAATTCAGTAGCTACTTGCAGACAGGAACACTGATCAGAGTACAGGAGTAGGACCAGAACTTGACATTCTGCGTCAATGCCTTCATTTTAGGACCTCTGAAATTGTTAGCAGAATAGCAGGTTGCCAGATAGATTATACTCCCCGTCCAATGTGAGTACATTTTGGTTTAATTACGTATCTGGTCTGCTACTGATCAAGTTATACTAAACATGCTTATGGATAATTTTTTATTTATAGACCACAAAATTGCCTTTCAGACAGATATAATTGCAGTCTCTTTAGAAATGAAGAAACCAAAGCATCACGAGGAAATTTGAGACCGTTCTGTTAAATACTGCCTTCAGGATGGTGCCTCAGCGTTCGTTTTGAAGTTGTTACACTGTAAGGCCAGCAGAGGGAGTGTGTGTATAACGCAGAGAAACACGCTTCAAGCGCTAAAATGGTTGCGTGACATCAGCACTGATCAAGGAGGAGAGGCTGGCAAATACTTTCCACGTTAATTTCATGCTGTTATAACCCAGGCTCAGGGGGTTGCTGTAATAACTTTTAGAGGGAAATAAAGCCCATTAAGTCTCAAAATTAAAATCTTACCTTTGAGATTCCAGATAACACTTGAAAGTGAGCAAAGAATAAAAGGAAGAATATTAAAAATGCAGTTTCTTGATGTTGTTTGTTGAAATACTCGTGGAAATTTGTTTATTATAGAAAAGTTGATGTTGTGCACATTACATAAGGAATCCAATATAATGGATGGTTACACTTTCTAGTAACTTTCTTACTTTGATTATTCTGATGGTTATAAATCCAGCAAATGAAGGTGCTGCAAAATATAATCTGTTTGTACAATTAAACAAAGATTAAATGCAAGTAAAGGACTGTTACAACTATTTTCCAGAAAGACAAATCCAGCATTATTTTTAATAAGAAATTATTTTATCATTCACAAGTGATATGTCTCAGAATATCATATGTTATAATTTCCTTTTTATGTAATATCCATTTTGTTTGTATTGTGTTAACCTCTTTTTTTTTTTTTTTTTAAGTCCAAAAATAATTGTAGGGGAGGAAGAAAGCTATCCTATAATTGCTTAAGTATCTAACTTAAACTTGGGAGTGAATTGCTGTAGAGGGTCAGATCACTGTTTGCATCACTCTCATGAATTACACTCTTCTGCTTTTAGCTATCGCTGGTCTTTCTTCTGATCCCCGTCTTGCTTACTGAGGGCTGTCTGTCAGATGGTGCAGCTTTTCCAGTGACTAGCAGATGGATGTGAAGTTACCTATTTGCCTGTGTTATTCATTGGAGCAAGATTAAGCTTTCTGGGCTGTGTAACATACATGGTATAAAAAATGTACAGTTAAACTTTTAACATTGTAAACCCATCGTGTTTCACATGCTGAAAGCTTTCAGTATAGTAAATTTAACAGTCCTACATTATGTCAAGATTATGTTGTAAGAAAAGGAGAACTTATTTCTGGTATTGAATTTAATGACTTTTACCACTGTCTTACAGCTGAGATTTTAGGAGGATTTGTTTGTTTGTTTGTTTTAAGGTGGTTTTGGTGTAGCAAAGAACTTGTGTTCCTGGGCTGTAGATGGCAAGAACTGTACTGTCAATGAGCATGTGAATTCCACACTCCAAGCTTTCCACAGTGCTAAAAAGCCCATTGGTTTGTGCTGTATATCACCAGTTTTGGCAGCTAAAGTCTTTCCCGGTTGTGAGGTTACAGTCGGCCAAGATAAAAACGTAGATGGAAGGTAAGAAGGAAATGGATGGAAATAATTTGCATGAGAATTAGGATAAGAAATGGTAAAAGTCTGAGGTCTCTGGTGCCAGTAAACCTTGGCTAACTTATTAGTGACATTTTTCATTTGCATAATAGTAGTAGGCACAGAACTGCTTTGGCAGGGGGGTTGGACTAGATGATCTCTAGAAGTCCCTTCCAATCCCTAACATTCTATGATTCTCTGAACTCCCAGGGCAGATAGACTGAATCTGTCAGGTCAGGTGACTTGTGTACTAAAACATTGGAACAGTTTATCCATAAATTCAGAAATACATTGCTCTGTAGTATGTTCTATGATATCAGCATCCACAGACACATTCCAGTTAAGGATACTTAGAGTTTTCATATTATTATCTCTTGCCTAAGCCACTAGTCTGTGAACCACCAAAGGTGACAGTAGGCTCCTGTACTGGCTTTATTGTGCAGTGTGGGTGCTAATGAGTCACGGGATGTAATATCCGTCAGTCCTAAATGTGACAGAAAAAAGTGACTTTTACAGAACCAAAGTATGCAAATGCGCAGGTGACCGAGGATATCAGGTTGGTTTTTTTCACATTGCATTTGTGGTAATTGAGTGATAGATTTCATTTCATACTGAGATACAGAATTTGCTTACCCAATGCCTTTGAAGTCCAAGATTCATGAAGAATAGGCATTTGGCCAGCTGGTATTCAAAAGCTTGGTACCCTGTGGTAATTTGAGTGCCTGTTTAAGTTGCATCTGTGGGCTTTTTTCTGCTCAGGGATTTTTAATAAAGATTTTCTGGTGGTGGTGGAGGGGAGGCAGATCAGAGCAGGGCCTGGCAGAAGTTGGTGCTGCTTCAAGAACTGTCAGCTCCTGATAAAACTTCTGAATGGAATGTCATATCGGCAGCAGTAGTGTGGGATTGCCTCTGTTCCTCCGTTACCCTCAGGAAACACAAAGTTCTCTGCAGAATCCCAGTGAAAGGCCTTACATGGAGGTGTTGGAAAATGTCTAATGTGTTTGCAAGTTCAGCTGGCGTCTCTCAAACTTCTCGGGGTCAGTTATGACTCCACTTGGTATCGTCTTGTAAACCTATTGGAAGATCGTTAAAAACAGAATTGTACCTTCCGACATAATGAAAACGTGTTTCAGGCATTGTTTTCAAAGATACCAGATCCCTTCTTGTGTTCATAAAGGGATGGGAGAACCTGACAGTGGCAATCTGTTTGACTCCCTTGTCATCGTCAACTAAAGAGTCATTTATCTCAAGTGAGAAAACTATAATAATATTTAAGTTGGCAGAACTTTGTGGTGGTATCATCTCTTTATGTTAATTACAGTCTCTTTATTTACAGATTTCCTGATGCTGAAACAGCATCTGCTATAGCAGAGCTTGGATGTAAGCACATTTGCAAAAATGTAAATGAATCCCACGTGGACAAAGCAAATAAAATAGTTACTACTTGTGCCTTCATGTGCAAGGCTCCTCTGCATGAAATCTTTGATGGGATTGGAACAATGGTGCAAGAAGTCCTGAAACTTGCCTGACTGGAAGCATGCAGCCTTCTGCAAGGAAATCAGCTTAGCTAAGCAGAAGCATTTAGATTCCTTTGGTTGTATTAATAAAATAATGCAACTATAAAACTTCCTGGTTCTTGGTTGGTTGTTTTTTGTTTGTGGTTGTTTTGGGTTTTTTTGATTTTTTTTTTTTTTTTTTTTTTTTTAAATCTGTAATACATCAAATGGTTATTTCTAAGTTCAACCTATTTATTTTTCTTTTAAAATAGAAAACGGGTTGAAGGTTGTTGTGTTGGTTGTGGTAGTGGGGTTTGTTTTTTCTCTTTATTTATTTATTTCCATGAATCTGAATGCATTCAGTCTTGATAAGGTGATGTAGGAACCCCCCTCATCCAGTGGAGTTTTATCACATCATTAATGACCATCAGTAATTCACACTTGGTATTGCCTAGCTATAATTACAGATGAAATAGCTGTGAGTCTATATACCTTCAGTGTAGGTGAGCAATTTTACTCTCTAATCAGAAGGGAAAAAAGAAAAAATATCGTTTGTTTGTTTTTTCTTCCCTTGCAAGTCTTAAGCAAGTATAACTAATGGACTTCTGAACTTTTTGCAGAGCCCCCGATAGACAAACTGACTTTATAGACCAAGAGTCAGAGGCTTAAGTACAAATGAGTACATTATATGCGGGAAAGACACAACTTCTGCTTTCAAAAATGAAACAATTAAAGGTTTAGTTAGTAAAATGAGTTAGCTTTATTATTTTCTGCATACATTGTTTCGTGCCCTAAGGGAGTCACATGTCATAGATGTTAGAACACATGCTTTGATCTTAGAAATGTGAGCAAAGGTCATCAATGTCTCTTAGAAATACAATCTGACATGGCTTTGTTCTGAAGGAACTAAAAATTCCCAGAATTCATTATCACAGTAAATTGATTGTCACTGTGGAAGAACTGTTCTGATGCTCACAGGTCTCTGTCAGTCATAACGAGTGTACTGTAGCCCATGCTTTGCAGTGCCTGAAGTAATCTAAATACGTTGTCACTAATTAGTGCTAATTGTGTCTGGTTGAGCGAGCGCCTTGTTACTGGAGCAGCAATGCAGCTGGTACAAACCTGTACCCCAGAGCAGCCAAAAGATGGAGCTGGGAAATAACAGTTTTATGACGAGTGTTGAGTTGTCCGGTCTCATTCATCAGCTGGTGTGGTCAGGAAGGGCACTAACCTTTATCTCATCACTGCAAGACCAACCCTTACAGTGAAGCCTGACCTGTTGCAGAGTATCAAGTGCTGCTACTCTTCAAGCGTTGCTATGTTTATTATAGCACAAACCTCAGAGCTGTGACATCACTGGTGGCCACTTTCAAGGAGGCTTTAGGGCTGAATCTACCGAAATACCTAAAAGCTTTTGTTCTCTGTCCTTCTCACAGTGATGTTTCTTGCAGACACAGCATTTCCATACTCTTCCAGAATTGGGATTTCCTTCATGGAGTTATTTAGCAGGAACAGAATATAGAGACTTCTTTTGGCAGAAGAGCAGGGAAATTTTTGTGTCATGTGCAAGCAGTGCTCAGCCTCCAGAGGTATAGAGATACTTGAAGTCAGCTGTGCCAGCAGAGCATATTCTGTTCAGACTGATGAAGCTGTGTGCATAATCACTAAACTATTTGTTCAGTCAAAACCTGCACTATTGGACTGACCATGTCTCTTCCGTTACAGGAGGCCAGTTTAAAAGTGCTTGAGAGACTTATTTAAATAAGAGTTTGTCCTGAAGTTTGTGTTTGCTTTGTGAACAGCAGCCAGCTGTGGGTTGGAACATTCAAAGGAAGCACAGCTTCTCTGAACGCGCTCTGGATGACTGTCCCGATAAAAATGTACTCAAGACAGAACAGTCCCCTACTTTTTCCAGGTTGTACACTGTCTCTATAACACCTTCTACGGCTTCTGCAGTCAGGATGCTGGAGGCATTGGATAGAAACTTCTTCTCCAAGTCCTCCTTCTTCAGAGGTTTTCTCCAGTGTCCATAGAATGTATTGCAGCGGTTGCTGATGGTGTTGCCATCCCAAAGTACGACACTGACTTCGCAGTAAAGGCTCTCAAAGCTAGGTGTGTTATCAGGAGGGTGCTCCAGCTGTGTTTTACAGAGGAGCTTTCGCAAGGCTGGCCGGTAAATGTTGTCACTGGCAAAGGACTGGACTGACATGCTGCCATCCAGCAAAGTGGAGCATGCAACAAACTGGAAGGAGTGTCGAGCTTCATGCTCTGAGGTAGGGCTGGGTCTGTTCACATATTTGACCTCTGGGATTTTGAGAATGATTTTCTCAATTTTATCAAGGGGGAGCAAGTTGTCACTGCTCCCCACAAGCTTCCTCCTAACAGATGATGCTGCGTCAGCCACCCAGTGTGTTGCAAGATGAGCAGGAAAGCGTTTGATGGCCACATCTTGCTGGTCCAACAGCCACGGATAGGACTGCAAGGTTGGCAGAGTCTGTGGATTGTAATCTGTATAAAAGGCACCTATCCCCGACTCCATATCCAAGATCTGTTTGTTTCCTTGAAGGCCCTGTGATGCTAAGCAAGCTGCTTCCAGACCATGCTTGGCAGCATTGCCAACATGGAGGGGCTTCGTTTGGGTTGCTGCATTAGCCAGTGGAGCACCTGCATAGGAGGCAGCAATAGCCAAGGTATTTTCACATTTCAGCTGATCAAGAGCCAGCAGTTTAGCGCAAGCAGCTGCACTCCCCATGGTGCCAACCACAGTCGGTGGGTGAAACCTGAGAAAACAAAACCTCTTCATTGCCATGTTTCAAAAAGTCACCTGAAGTCACTACAGAGACAAGTTCCAATTTCCTTTCACTGCTGTGGAAGACAGATTGATAACATCCGGAATTCATATGTGGTCCTAGCAAAAAACCCTAACACTTTCCCCCAGGAACAAGTTAAACTGGAATAGTATCACTTAGAATAGGTCTTCCCCAGCACACAGATGAAACCTTGGAACTGCTCATAGTTCAAAGTCATACTGAACATAATAATGGCAAAAGCATCGCAATTTAAACTCATCTATAAATTATCTGCGAATTATTTATAGTCATCTATTAATTATGCATATTGAGGGAGGCAAGTTTTGTTATTCTGAGCTAGTTTTGCAAAATTGCTAGAGGGAATACACAGTAAATAGCAAGAAGACATCTAGTCCATGCCAAGCTTCAAGGCTTTCCCCTAAGAACACCCCATCTACTTGAGCTCTGCTCTGAGCCCAGCACGGGTGACTCTGCTGAGAACAAGATACTGCAAGTGAGGCATGATCCTTTGTATTCATGAAAGCCTGAGACCTCTGCTGTTAAATATTGCCCTTTTGCTGCTGTTTTTAATACATAGGGAGATCATCACTTTCTTGTAAAGTGATTGATGCTCTCAAAAAGAAACATTAGCTAAGCTGTAAGGAGTCATATAAATGTATTCATATGTAAGATGAACCTTTCTTAAATTTCCAGGCAAACAACACACAAAATATGATGAACTGTGCCATTTGTATTTTAACTTGCATTTAATTAAGCATATTAACACTGAGAAAAAGCTCTTCTACTCCACTTTCTACTTGAAGTATTTCTACGTACCTTTTAGGAATATTCCTGGCTTCGCTGGAGAAGCGCAGCAGCCTGCCTTGCACTTCAATTCCCACATTGAAAGCTAAGAGCAGATCAAGACCTGAGATTTTTTTCTTCTGAGGAAAAGCCTCTGAGAGTGCAATCACAGCGGGGAGCACAGCCCCAGATGGGTGAGTGGCTGGATGCCACGTGTCGTCAAAATCCATTGAGTGTACCTAATGGAAAGAGAAGCCTTGATCAGAAATAAACTCTGGCTTGGCAAGGTTGGCTCAGTCAAATGATGCTACTGTTACTGGTATAAAGTACTGAAGAACTAGATTTTCTTTAGAAAGTAAAACTTCAGAACTCTTTCTTTTAAAGACCTGTACTCCAAACATGACCCCATGAGAAGTAGCAACACAATATAATTTTCCCTAAAAGGATTATTATTCCAATTCAAGTTGCACCAGGTTAAAACGACAATGATTCTTCTTTTCTACAATAGGCTTTTGCTGCTTTAATTAGGCTGGTATAATTAAAGCAGCAGTTTTAGGTTGACCATGCGAACAGTGAATTTTCACTTTCTCCAAGACAGTAGATAAACAAAATGAAATTATTTCCCCAATGCTGCAACTGGTGCTGACATTAGAGCTCATACCACGAAAGCTGTAGCAGTTGAATGCGTACAGCTAACCGAAAGCTGTGTCATCAGAACCACTTCTCTGATGCAACCATCCACAGGCAACTGGCACAAGCCTGCAAATGTAGATCAGACTTTAGCCTTAATTTTCAGCACATCAAAAGAAGACCTGCTACGTGAGGAACCAGACTCCCTGGGGTTGCTGGGAGTAGAAGAAATCTACAGTCTTAAAACTAGGATGAGCTGCTTAGCCCTTGAGAGTATCCAGAGAGGTGCTTACTCCTTCTCATGGCCAGAGTCCAGCTGCTCAAAAACATTTGGGGTGTTCCCAGCATAGATTACTGCTGCTGTTCTTGTGGCAGACTGCTCCCAGCAGCAAACTCAGTATTTGCAATATATTGCTCATCAGAAAACCCCCAAAGTTTTGAGAACCCCCAAGGACTTGAGAGCATCAGGAACAACATTTTTAATAACATAATAATGCCTCAAAAGCTGAACTTTCACTCCTATTCACCCATGTCTTAGTTCAGAGCAAACTAGGAAGGTGGTCAGGCTCCCAGGTGCCCAGGTTTTTGCCCCATAATACTGGGAATATACACGTCTGAGGACTGCATTTCTGAACAGGCAGAAGAAAACCCACTCCCTGCCTGGCAAAACTTTGATGCCAGCTGGGAATATGACCTGCAGTGCAGGATAAGGAAAACTGTAGCCAATACCAGTAAGCTGTGTTCCTGGTGTCTTCAATAACTGCTTAGAATTGACCTGTGAATGAGATGTAATCTGAAATGATCATATACATACAGCCAGATTTAAATATCACAGGGGCTGCTAGGAGCTGAGAGGTACCAGATCTCATTTCCAAGGTAATGTTCTCTACGTTGGAAATGAGGTGTCAAATTGGACCTCTGATCTTGTGGTCACACTAATTTAGATAGGCTTAATATGACCATTTCCTTGGTTGGTCACCTTCCCTATTTTTGCATAATTGCCAAATGTGTCTACCCCACCTCTTGTGCATCTTTCAATTTCAAACAGTTTCCACCTCAATTTGAATTCAGACAAATGTCTGGGGAGACAGTTACTGCTTTAATGACAAAGTACGTGTCCAAAATGTATAATAGGCTTTTGCAAACTGCCTAACTGAAGATTAAATTGCCTTGTGATATGATACATGTGTATATATATGTGCATCTGTGTGTTTTTCTGTAACTGTACTTTGCCAGTTGGCATGAAATTTGGGTCCCGATGAAGCTGGTGTGAGCTATAGTATCTCTTTGTAATGCAGCTGTAACAAGGTTGTAATGAGCTGAGGAATTCTGACCTTTGGAAACACCCCTAAGACTCACATTAAAGGTAAGGGATGCTGTTGAGTTGGATCAGATATATATAATACCCTGAGCTCAGCCTCACTGGAAGAAAGTTGGAGCACATTAGGAGAGCAGTCTAGAAAAGTTTTGTAGCAGGCTTCAGGCAGAAGAATAAAGTAAGATTTTAGGAGCATTCTGTTCTCTCTAGAGCAAGAATACCATCAATTAGTGTGATTTAAGAGCAAACAAGTAACATCCCTTACAGCCACTCCATTCACAAAAGCTGCATACAGAGGAGGCAGTCGGAAATCCAAGTGGCCCCAGATGGTACTGGATATATCTGAGCTGTAGATCTGAAACAAATTGACATAAATTAATTCCAAACCCTAAACCTGAGGATAAATGTGTGCTGTATCTCTGGTGTAACTGAGATCAGATCATACCCTCTTGGGATGCAACTGTTCCCTTTCATGAGAAAAATATTGTTCTTTAAGAAAGCATGAAAAGAAACTTGGTTTCCTGTTAGTTTATGTCACCTTCCACCCAAACAGACTTCAGGAGACAGATCAACACCGTCCACCTGGCTGTTGAATACTTTCACACAACCTCTGACCATTGATATCCCTTTTTACTGCCCTTGGGTAACCCTGAGGGCAGTTCCCTCAGGACTGTCATCACCTTGTTGGGGAGGATTTCTCCCATGCTTTAAAGGGTCCTGTTCCTTTCCTTTTGCTGTGCAGATTTTTTAGCCAATTAAGAGATCTTTAAGGAATTAAATAAAAGGGCATAAATGACCACAGTTTGGGAAGGGGAATTTCTGTGTGAAGAGACTTACTGGCACACAGAGCTCTGAAGCCTAAGTCCAGCTAGGGAAGTCTGACCAATAAAGCAGTGGGCTAAACTCCTCCTCACTGATACACTCCTGTATTGGGAAGTCTTCTCCTCAGAGTCAAATACACCTCTAGTTTAAGGAAAGACTGGAGGAGAGTCATGACCAGCGTACCTCAGACAACAATTGCTTTTTATGGACTGGAAATAAAACTCTCTAAAATACCCTTTAACACTCCCTTATTTTGGAAAGTCTAGTGTTAAGTGATTGCTTTGCTGATGCTTTTAATAAAATCTTGTAAGTGAAAGAAAGAAATAGATTATTAATTGTGTTTGCAGTGGGGGATCTTAGCATACAGTCTGGTACATGGACTTTTGTCCATCCAGAGTTAAAAGTAACTTGAGCAATGAAGTTTCCCTATCTCCAGTGGGAAGAACACCGTGTCTCTCTTTCCATCCTCAAAAGAATGTCACCATGACAAAATTTCCCCTTACACACCAAATTTTCCCTTGCTTTTCTTAAAGCTAAGCCTGAAGGTATGCTGTGAATGCCAGACACCTTACCTTGCTGTACTGGCTCACTTTGTGGCAGACCTCTGTGCTGGTACCCAGAAGGCCCACTCCAAGGGTATCCAGAATCATTCTTTTGCTTCTTTGAATGACTTGGTCTGTCAAGTGGTTTGCATTCAAACCATGAATCACACTGGCAAAATTTCCCGTAATAGTCTGGGGAAAAAAAAAAAAGTAGACATTTCTCTTAATCAAAAAAAAAACCCCACAACATTTTTTTTCTTCTTTTTTATTTTCTTTCAGTTTTGGGCTACTGCTTAGCATGCTGGACATTTCTGTTGCCCCACCCCTGCTTACATAAATTGCATCAGCAAAACTAAGGTTTGAATTCTTCCTCTTTTTATTCCCAGAAATGCCACAGTGTTATTTATATTTTATTTATACTTTCATCAGTGTCCTTGTCTATTCTGTATTTCTGCTGCCTTCTCCCTGACTTGAGTCCTTGAGGGTAAGCACTACAGGTGATGTAACTTTGCAAGGTAGCTGTATCTATAGCTATAGCTATGCACACACACATGTGTAAAGCAAATAGAAGCAAAAACCTCTGCCTTGCCGTATCACCTTCTTACTGCTGTTGAAATCAGTGGGAAAGTGGTATTTCAATCCAGTGCAGCCACTACCACACCAGGAGCTAAGATTTAATCTCCCTGAGTAGTAGAATTACTATCTCAAATCTTGCTAAGCTTGGAGCTTGGTGGGAGACAGGACTTGGCAGCCCTACCTTGCACCCATTGCTCCCAGCTCCCATTGAATTCACAGTCAGCTGGAACTGTTAGCTGCTGTTAATATCTCTATTAGAAACTAATCTAGAACCTTTCTCCACTGACCATTAGAAACTTCTCCCTGTAGAAGTATATATTGTTTACTCCCAGTCTATACATATGCTTGCTTTTTTTTATACTGGCATTACTGAATATAGCTCTTTTCTCCCTTTGGTAATTATGTCCTTCCATTTTCTAGTCATTCTTCCCCTTCCTCTACTCCCCTGAACATATGTACATTGTGTGATATTTCCTCTTGTCCTTCATTTTGCCAAGTTAAACAAATCAGACTCTGCTACTGACCCCTACTATGCTAGTAGTTTTTAATTGCCTTGTTCACATTGGATTTCTCTTTTCTGGCAATGGTGACCAGAATTGTACCCATTATTTCAGAAGAGTTCTTATGCAGCTTTGTACCAAACCATTAAGACTATCTTGAGGAACACAAGTCATTTAAAATCCCATGTTGTGATGTACACCTACCGAAACATAGAGTGAGGATGCAAAAGCTTGAACAGAAAAGCACATCTTACAGTGGAAAGAAGCAAGACAGTACCTTTGCCCACATCTTGGATGGGTGGTGCGTCGTCCCAGAGAGGTGCAACAAACGAGTGGTGGCCAGTAAGCAGGGGAAATCATTCTCTCACTATTTATACGTGTATGTCTGGGGTGAGGCAAGAAATATTAGGCCTTTTTTTCTTGTTCATTTTGTGCTGCCCATTTCCTCTTCTGTCTGGAAATGTTCCTTTTTCTTCACTTTCAACTTTCCTCTGACTAACTGTACTATAAACCACTGGGACATGTGTGATAGGATTTTGCCAGTCACATTCACGTCATGTAAATTGACATATGCGATGTTTTATTACTACCAGATAGAAACTGATAGATTAATTCAAGTGTCTTACATTTGGTAGTATGGAGAGAAGAGGCCATCAGGTGAGTCAGACTGACTTTGGGGAACCACAGTAGTCCATGGATAACTATTTTTTGGGAGAGCAATCAGCCCAGTACTAGACCACAGGATGGCAAAGACTGTTTTAACTTCAGCAACCTGTTGTTTTTTTCATCTTTCACTATATGTCTCCCCTATAATACATACAATTCAGACATGGGAAAAGTGTGTCATAAGAATTTCAGATCATAAACTGGTTTAAGGCAGCTCTTGGCATTTAATAGTGTTTTAACAGCACGAATCAGCATGTGAGGCCATCATTACTACTAGCAGGTTTTCTGCATCTCAGGCAAAGATGTCTTCTCTGAGGAAGGAGGCACTTCTCCCACCACCAGTTTAGGGATTTCACTTCTATAGGAATCCCTGACTACTACAAGATAGTGAGTGAGAAGTCCCTGCCCATCCCATCAGGAAGGAAACAGACCTCAGAGAAACATGAGTAGACACCACTGAATAATTCTGAAGTGAAAGAGTAATTTATGTCTGAATTTTGGGAACCTCTTGGGTAAGGGAACAAAGTATCAAGTCAGAAATGCAGTCTTGTACCTCCATTCTTAAGCGCTGCTTAAAATTTTAAGAACTTCAGCCCTTTACTCAGCCTAGCCTCAAGCAAATTTTGTAAAGCCTTACCTAACTCCTGAGTACTCCCAGGTAGAGTCCAGCACGAGTCTATAGTAAAGTTGAACATTGATTTGAGTGGCTCTAGCCACTGCTGAAAGGTCCTGTTTCAGGCTGCATCCTCTCCTGGCTCCTGTTGTGAACCCAGAGTCCTCCTTCTCCTCATGTCAATGCTGATGCTGATCAGACCCCTTTCTGAGCTGGTCCAGCCTATCGCCAGAGGCAGCTCAGGGATTTTCAGTTGTCAGGCAAAACTGAATTTCATTGCCTCAGAAAAGCAAAGTTTAATCCAGCAGCACAAGCAGAGGGAGAAAGGGTAGGGCTAGCAGTGTTCTGTGAAACATTTTGGGGGGGCAAGGGAAGGTAAAAAGAGATAAGAGGGGATCAGCTGTTCCCCAGCAAGCTCTAACCCAGACATTTGCCTATTTTGTCTGTGCCTTGAGCCAGCTCTGCTTATAGGCATCATCTTCAAGTGCCTACCTTGATGCTGAAAATTGTGCTGGGTAACAAAGTGTCTTAAATGACAGAAGCAGTGATGCATCTGTTCTCCTATGTAGCCAAAGAGGCTCAGCACTCCTAAAGCCCAGCCCTACAAATACATACATACTTTCACACGGGATAACCTGCATTATGTGCAGGCTCCATTTAAAACCCTGTCCTGTCTTTCTCTTAAATATGAGCAGGTGTCAGCATGTCTACTAAATCTCTTCCCATACATATTTATTTATGAGTACACCACAGGTTCCTGACTCATGCATGCATAACCTGTATCTACATAAGATATCCCAGCATCATTTCCTAGTTCCTGGGTGAGATGTGCACTTTGGACAAATCTTGACCCCATGGGGAGACAGAACCATAACACTCATCAGCCCTTCTTCCTTGCCCCCCTCATTTCCACACTAAGGAAAACCTCAGAAGTAGCCTGGATGTGTGGAAGAATTACCTTTGGTACTGATAAAATCCATCCCAGATAACTGTATTGTTCATGTGACAAGGTTGGCAATGATTAGGAAGGTTAATAGAAATTAATGTTCCATTGAGAAAATGAAAGATTTTGTTAACTTTCACTGTTGGTCTTTCATCTCATTCTTTCCTCTAGAAAAATGGAAGAAAATATCTATGTCACAGAAACACAGAATCACAGAATGGCTGTGGTTGGAAGGGACCTCCAGAGATATATGGTCCAACACATCTTCTCTAGTAGGGCCACCCAGAGCAGGTTGCCCAGCACTGTGTCCAGTTGGGTTTTGAATGTCTCTGAGGACAGAGACTCCACAGCCTCTCTGGGCAACTTACAGCAGTGTTTGACTGCCAAAAAAAAATCACATATTAAGTAAAAGATATCCAAACCCTGAAGCCATTCCTCTTTCAGTCATCTTTTTCCTTTACCTTTGGGATATAATTTATAATCCCATTCTGTTTTTCCTTTCTTCCTCCCCCTCAGGTGAGACTGAAGTGAAATTTAAACATCTCCTTGACCCTTCTGTGCTTCTGGATGGCACAAAGGAGACACAGTCAGCTAAGGGGAGTTTTCCTAACATAAGGAGCAATGGGAGACCCTTGTAATTTCCCTTGACAAATCCAGTAAACGAAACAGTGAATACAGCTAAACAGCTGGAAAGTATGAGAAAAGTATGAAGTAATGCAACTCCTGATTAATATAATTTATTGCTCCAATGACTGCTCTAATACAGGTGGCATTATACTAGAAAGCTAACAATCAGAATGGGGCAAAAATGGCCCATAACCTTTTTTATCTCTAGAAGGCAGAGCATAGTGTCAGCTTGTAGTACTGTATCCTAAGCCTGCATCATGTCTCAAAGCAAGGCCTATACAACAGCTCACAGTTTACAATGTTTTATTTCCCTCCAAACGTCTATTACAGGAAAGTAGTGCAGGGGTCCATCTGCTTTTAATCCCATGTCAAGATTTGAAAGTGAAAACAGATGAGATCCAGAACTTGTGATGTGCCTTGCACTGTGATGTGTGATCACATGCTGCTAGCTGATCTCAGAGATACGGTCACAACCTCGATTGCAGGATGGATTGTCCCATGTACTGCAATAGTAACATCAGTGCTATTTAAGGACTGAACTATTATGACAAAGTGGCTTTTTTTTTTAATAAAGAATGAAGTGAAACTGTAAATACACAAAATTAAATTGCTTGGGAGACCAATTTCTAAAATGCAGTCTGAAGACCTTTGAGCCAAGTGTGCACTATAGGCTGTGAGGGAAAGGAAAGCAATATGATTATCACTTTAGGGGGAAGAGTTATCTGTGCAAAGTTCTGTACCTTCACACGAGAATTTGTAGGGGTCTAAACAGAAGAAGGTTTAAAATCAGTGACTGAGAATTTGGCACAGGCTGTCCACTGTGACAAAGGGAATCTGCTGCTTTCCTCTGCTCTGACACAATACCCATGGTTCAGCAATTTGGGCAGAGAATTTGTTAACTTGTGAGCATGATGGAAGGACAAAATGCATTAATCCGAATGCCATTTGCAACATCATGTACAGCTACAGTAATGAGCTGTGTTGATTACAGAACAAGGCTTTAGAAAACCAGTGCCCCACTGAGGCTATTTTCTCCTGCTGACATCACATTTTTAAACTGTTCTTTTTTTTTCTTTCTTTTGCCTCCAGTTATTTTAGGCAAAACTCTGCCCACGCCTGCAAGCTGTATGTTTGCAACTGAAAGCAGATTCGGCCTTAGCTTTATGATCCTTTTGTTATAAAGAAATATAAAAAATTACAACAAAATACATACTTCAGGTTTCCTTTTCTCTAAGCCAGCTTTTAAGATGTAACTTTGTTTGTGGGTTGTGCTAAGATGAGAAACTGTGGGGCAGGTGCCAATGTGTTCCATTTACAGAACCTCTGCTATAGCTGAGGGTCTGAAAACACCTTACAAGGGCAAGACCTGCTCCTTTTCCCTCTACTAGGATATTTTTAAGTACAGTAAGGAAGTTAGAATCATAGCAAATGGTCTGGAATAGGTTGCGTAATCTAAATTCTGTTAGCGGTTTACAGCCATAAATCTTGGGATCCCATAATTCATAGAATCATAGAATAGTATGGGCTGGAAGCGGCCTTAAAGATCATCTAGTTCCAATCCCCCTGCCATGGACAGGGACACTTTCCACTAGATAATGTTGCTCAAAGCCCCATCCAGCTTGGCCTAATTCCACACCACTATCATCGGAGTCTCCTGTGCCTCTGTTTTTCCCCATGCCTACCTTCCCATGTTCAGCAGTTACTGAGACAGCCAGTGGACTACACAGCAAATGTAATAGGCAATGGTTGCACCATAAAATGTATAATTCTGGAAATTTCTAGCCTATAGCAGTTGTCATATTCATTTACTTGCACAACTAGTGATAACAGCAGAGCAATCTCTGAGAAGTTACAACATACTTGTTTCCTTTTTTCAAGCTCTTCACAGCAAATCTTGGAAGTTTCAGGCCATGTTCTGGTAAAGGTTGCCACAAGTCAATTACCCTGTCCTTCTTGCCTTCATAAATTAGCAGTGCTATTCCTAAAGTGAAGTCCTTGCAGTTCATCTAAACTTGTAACGTAGTTGCTGGTTTGCTTGAATGGACTGTAAGATAGAGGTACCAGACAGAACTGGCATAATTATAGAATCATAGAATCCTAGACTGGTGTGGGTTGGAAGGTGCCTTTAAAGGTCATCTGGTCCAACCTCCTGGCAGTGATCCTAATCATGTAGGATCTCAAGACAGATCAATCATTTCAGTATAGACATACTATGAACAGGGTTCAAGATGCTCCACCAGCAGGAAAAGATTGTTTGAAGCCAAAGTGTGTCACTGAATGATTAGTCAAGCCCCTTCCACTTGGTTCATGGAGTAGCGTGAAGGGGCCTGCACTATATATAACAAAGTGAGAAGAAAATTCCTGTTGACCTAGTGTAAATTTCAGGTCTCACCCAGAGAGAGGTGTAAATTAGCCTTTACCTGCAATATTTGTGCCAGCATTCAGGTGCAAGGGGCTACACAGTACTTGGCTGCCTCAGGTTCACAGCTCAGGAGGAGGAGGTGTAGGAGAAGGTGACATAGCCAGCCCTGGTGCCCTGTGAATTCCCTCTGCACCCTGGGGTACCACCACTTCTCCCTGAGATGCCTCATAACCAAGTTCTCAAAGCTTTTCTTCATCCCACTGTCTCTTCTGACCCTATTTTCTAAAGAAATAAGGTTACCTGGACTAGTAGCAGGTGATCATAGGGTTTCTAGATGGCATGACCTCCAGTATGAATAATAGCAGTGACTGGAGCAGATCACATAAGTTTCTGTATATTTCTGTATATCACGTAAGTGATATACAGGTTTCTTCCAGGTAACTAGTGATAGAACAAGAGGAAATGGGTTGCACCAGGGAAGGTTTAGGTTGGATATTAGAATACTGAGAGTGGTGAGACATTGGAACAGGCTTCCCAGGGAGGTGGTGGAGTCACCATCCCCGGAGGTGTTCAAAAAACATCTATATGTGGCAGTTCAGGACATGGTTTGGTGGTCATGATAATGTTTAGTAGATGGTTTGACTTGATCTTGAAGGTCATTTCCAACCTTAATGATTCTATGATTCAGTGATTCTTTGTGCATAGACTTTCCATAGCTTCTCCTTGTTGATGGTTTTGGCAACCCAGGTCAGCCTGTAGCCCACATTGCTCTCTTAATCAAAGAGCAGTCATAATGTCTACATTAACTGGCCAAAATGCAGCCAGATGTCATTACAGGCCCTGTGCAATTTGGGGAGATAATAAAGCTTGACTAGCATAAATTCAGAGTTTGATTAGTGGAAACCAAATTATGTGAGTGCATGTGAGGGATGTGGCAATTAAGTTACCAGCAGAACTCCATGGTGCAAATGGGGCATTAGTTACTGTGCTGGGCTGTGGCATCCTACATGAAAAGGTTCCTACTAAAGAGAGTGAACCCAGATGTCAGTCTGTAACAGGTCCCAGCAAACCTGTGGTGGTGTTCCAGTGGGGACATGAGGTATCAAGATCTAGTATATAATAAGCTTCAACATTAATTAAGGGATAAAAGAGCCTCTCTGTATCTAAACTATCAGTCAGGGATTTTGAAGTCCTAGGAAATTATACCAGAAGTCATTACTAACTTTTGTATGCACTTGAAGGGCTGAAATAACACCTAAAGCACATAGAGCATGAGCAGAATGAGTGATAAAATTCTCCTTCAAAGAGAAACAGTCTTTGGAAAAAAAAAAGTCACCTAACTTTGTGGAAGTCCATCATTTACCTGTCAGCAGCTGCAGAAGCACTTGAGACAGGTACTGAGAGACACTTTGTGAGTTGGCAGAGTTGTTCCTCCACCTTGCACTGCAGACACTCACTCTCCTCTCAGCTTAGTCCCTCCTAAACATAACCCCTCTGTAAGGATTTAAACAACAAACTGTGATGCAAAAGCCACAGAATACTTGCTGCTATTGGATTGCTCCTTCTGCAAGCTTGTGCCATGGGTTGATCCCCCCTGCCCCACTTAATTGCTGACTACAACATTTGTGCAGACAACATGTTCTCACTGAGGTCCCTGAGGCAACTTGGATATCCTATGAGCTACACTCATATTGCTGCCCTTTGGCATCTCTTTTGGAGTGCTGGAGACTCTTTTTTCCTCATCTATGGTTGTTCATCTCTAAACCATGCATTTTCTACCCTGATACATTTCAAAAGTGCCAAGAAATATTGCAAAGCATCCTAAAATTACTCTCTAAATGCACCAGTCTCTGATTTATGGTGTAATTATGAAACATGCCATGGTTGTTATTAGCTGTGAGATTAAGTATTGCATGTTTCAGACTGTAAAGCATACAGGGGAATTTCTATCTGTGATTGTATATTCACCTGTAAAGAGAAAATGGGTGTAATTACACCAACATTTATAAAAGGCAGAAATAACAGAAAAAAAATGGAAGAAAGGTTAAATTGGAAGACAAGAGCTGCAAATACATAAACCATTTATGTTATTACACTTTTCTAATTGAACATTTAAGCAGAAGCTAATGCTTTGATTTAAATTGGTCCTTTTTTACATAAGTAGTATTTGAAGAATTCCGGTTTTTAGAATTTATAATGACACCATTTCCCCCCTAACATTACTCATCTTGAGCATAGTAGATTAAGACAGATACAGGAAGCATTAAAAAATCAAAGAAAATAACTACTTTCACAAAATGAAAGGAATGATTCTGTAACCTTTGATCATCCATGTTGACTTTACAGAATCAGCAAGGTTTAAAACTATTCACCTAAAAATGGTATTTACTGTCAGATGTAGTGGACACTATTTTATTTACCTTTTTCTCTCCCTGCAGTAGTTGGAAGATGTCCTTCCTCATGTGGCCTTGAGTGTTGCAGGAGCAATAGAGTTAGTAAGGAAAAGAATAAGTTATTTGAGTCATGGCATCTTTTATTTTAAAAATTACTTCAGGTCATACTCAGTGAGAACATACGATGTTAGTGGTACCACCAACCCACACAGCTTGTTGTACTGACACTGGTAACTGTTCTGCATGACACAATGCCAGCACTATGACACTGGTTTTAATATAATAAGCAAATTAAGCAATCTTATTCTTCCTTTCCACAGTTAAAAGATATCTGCATTTCTGCAGTCTGGCTATTTCCATTCTTTGTCATATTGGACAGTTTTGAAGTTTTGGGATTTTTTTTTTTTTTTTTTTTTTTTTTTAATTTCCTTGAGTTGTTATGGAATTTTATTAAGCTTTGAGGTATGGGAGGTCAGGAGAGAGAAGTGCATTTTCTTCCCCCAGTTAATCAGCTAAGTCACAAATGAAGGAATACTGAAATGATGTGGCACATCCTGAACGCCCACACAATCGCAGCAAGGTGTAAGCCATAGCACTCAACCAGCAGTATACAGTGTAGGGCCAATGCAATGCTCTTTAACTGTTTAAGAAAAGCAGGGAGCTGCCTTAGGCAGCAATCTTTAGGAGACATCTTGCTGCCTGTGTTGCCTATGAACAAAAAAGTAAAGCTGAGTAGTTTTTTGCCTGACCCACTCGTTGCTGCTTTGTGCTTCCGTGTTCCCCTGCAGCTGCTTCTGCCAAACAAAGGGATCCTGAGGAGGAACAGGGTGGCTGATGCCGAGAAGTTGTTTTTCCCCGCAGCTTCCTGTTGTCTCATCCTACTACCCCTGGCAACAGGACTCTCCTCCACCTCCCCAGACCAACCCTGCACTGCTCCTTCTCCTCCTGTGCTACCAAGGCCCAGGAATATTTCCCCACGCTCTTCTACTGCCTGCAAATTTCGGAAGTGATAGTATCCAGTCAAAATCAGTTAGGGCATGTGGCTGGCCCCTTGGTGAGGGAGGAGAGGAAGAAGATAGGTGGCTGTATGGGAATAAAACATGACCTGTCTCATAAGGATGCTGGAAGAGCAAATTTTTTGTGGGGCAGGGAAAGAAAAGATGGGGAAGAAAGAAAAATAAGAAGGGGAAGAGAGACCCTAAGCCCTTATATATTCCCACCTTCTAAGGTCCCCTTATTCCTCTCAGATATCCTCTTCCCAGCCCCCAGGCTTTACAGCAACACTGAATTTTTCTGTGCTGCTGAGAAGCTGAATAAATACCTGCTGTCTGGGAAAGGAGAACTGGACCTAAAATCTTGTACCTCCTTCAGCAGCAGGAGGCTCAGACAGGAAAGGCCTCTCTGTTTAACTGACCTCCATGAACTAAAGGGCAACTGCTCCAATTTTCCAGGCCTTTAGAAGAAGCTGGTAGCCTGGGGCACAGGGCAATGTATACAGAGCTATTTGACAGAGGAGTAGCCAGTTGGCCCCAGAGACCCTCTACAATTTGACACCGTACTAAGGTCCTCTGCTGTAGTCCACATGTGGTTTATGATCCCTTCGCTGGTGCTGGCCCTTGTCAGGAACTAACACAGGTATCCCTGAGCTAGTGTTATGTGGCTTTTTGCCAACTCTCATTTTCCTTGCTGGCAGCATTTGGCTTGCCTCTTCCTGGTCTTCTGGGCTGTAGAGAGCAACTGAAAACACCCACGGGGACTGTGTCCAGCTGTCTGGCACATCTGGAGCAGGAGCTACTCAGCAATGGTGGCAGCAGTTCCTTCCCTCTGTTTTCTTAGCTATGCGCACAGGGACCAAGGGCAGATGAGCCTTGTGCTATCTGCCCTCTGCTCCTGACTCCCTCTGTCAGTGCCATCATTTCTGGCCAGAAATGCTGCCTGCTTCTTTCAGATGCAGTAAGAATGTTATCTGCGAGTTGACTGTGTGTCAGAGACTTCTTGACTCAGGGATTTGATGCAACATAAGAATTGACCATGTCAATGATTGCTCTTGAGATGTAGCTGAGAAGAAAAAAAAACACAAACCAAACCAAAAATCCCATCCACATAATTCCTTCCTAGGATCAGACTAGAAAAGACTGTACCCACAGTCTTTTCCTGCATGTACAGACATCTTTGCTAGCCAAGATCCATTAAGGCAAGCTGCTCCAAAGTCTGCAATTTTGCATCAAGCATCCAAACTTGGCTTTCATTCCTGTATCCCAGGAGGTTATGTGCTGTGAAGCCCTCCCTGAAACTAGTCACACTTCTGCATACTCTCCATGTGTTCATGAAAAGGGTGGGAAAGAAACCATGGCTAAGAGAGGGAGGAAAATATGTATTCATATCTACTGCATGAAATGCAATATCATTTCATGTGATGCTGCTTCCAAATAGAGTCAGAGATATGGTGAGCTTGCTTACTGACTCCAAGTGAAAAATACTGAGAGATCTCTTCCTTCCTTCCTTCCTTCCTTCCTTCCTTCCTTCCTTCCTTCCTTCCTTCCTTCCTTCCTTCCTTCCTTCCT